>NQII01006370.1:0-54496 GCA_002778355.1 Clitarchus hookeri
CCGTAGCAGCGCGAAGCCCCTGGCAGTGGTTCGTCGATAACAGGGGCATGACAGCTTCCATAGGTGAATATTGTGCGATTGTATTTGCTTATTCTATTGTGTACTACAGAATACCTATAATCATATTATGTTATTTAGTGTATTATAAGACACGTCCATGATTGATTTAATCTTACACAGGATTATTCTGAACACTACGTAAAAACGTAGTGATATAAATTCGTATGCTGAAAAAAAAAGAGATATAAAACACAACACTACTTATGACCTACAAATATTGTTAAAGGAGTTCCGCAACCTTGAAAATAATTATTTTCAAATGAGTAATTACTTGTAATGAAACAACTCATTCCTTGATAGAATTGTAATTTCTTGAATTAAAATCTGACATTTGTCACAATTTAGTTGGCACAATCATTCTTTTCCATTAAGATGGCAGACAGGTTAACTAACCACATAATTTTTAAAAATTTTATATGGTTTTTTTTAAGGGTCATTTGCCTGAAATGGTTCACACAAAGTCAGCCTTTTTTCAAATTGTAATACGATAAATCATACAGAGTGTTCGGAAATTAAACGCCCAAACAACGGGAGGTGATTCCTTATGAAAAATAAAGTGGAAAATATACAGTAAACCGTATACCTAAACGGAATATTAAAGGAGATATGAGCATATGAAAATTGGGGTTTGAAAGCGTATACGTCTACAAAGGCCGCAGCAAAAAGGCAACTTATGCTTCCCGTGTTACACAGAGACACATGCGTAATTCTGGCCGTCCTCGGTCTGTGCGCACTGTTCAACTCGAGGAAGTGATACGTCAGCACATGCCCTCCACTAGTACACACTCCGTAGCGCGCCAAATGGGCGTGTCACATTCAACCGTGTGGGAAGTACTGAGGGTAAATCGCTGCCAACCCTACTGCTGGCAGAAAGTAAAAGGCATTCAGCGAAAATACGTTTTAAAAACCCAATTTTCACAGGCTCATATTTCTTTAGTATTCTGTTTACGTATATGGTGTCATGTATATTTTCGACTTTATTTTTCTTAACGAATCGCCTCCCGCAGTTTGTGCGTTTAATTTCCGAACATTTTGTATATAGATACATATGATAACTTTGGCTTTCTGACCAAAACTTTAAAATTTAGTATAATAACAACATGGCAAACTTTATTTTATTAATGGAGATGGGGTGATATTACCCAGCGCAACTGCAGATATCTATTTAAGAAAACACTAGCAAGGAACTTATTTCATCTCAAGTACCTAATATTATGAGGTAAAGAAGAACATGAAAATCTCGATTTCTAAGGACGCTTCCCTACCTCAGCAATTTTTGTATGCCATAAGTCGCACCGTGTTTTCTTTTTGCATATGGAATTAGAGTAACATATATGTATACGTATAAACTGTATGTTTCTAAACTGAAAATGTTGCTGTGCACCAATATGTGCATTTTTTTTTTTCGTGCAACACCTGCTCAGTTATTAGTTTTTGGGTAACTAGAAGATACTGAAATGCGTTGTGAAGATAACCCTTCTGAAGGACGATTTACGATATGGCAGTTAGTTGACCATCAAAGCTTATCTTAACTTAAGTTTCTCCCATTTTGTATACCACTAAAGTTCATAAATATCAAGTTGAATAATGCTCGTAACTGGGTGAGAAATAGGTCTTACATTTAATTCATTTTTAAACAGTTTTTTATGACATAGTGTGCACTGTACTGTTGGGATAGAGCGGGAGAGGTGTGGTTAAAGAATGGAGATGCATAAGATCATGCGCATGATTCGTTGGGAATTCTGTGACTTGTAAGCGATGTAACCAGATATGCATTGCTGTCATAGATGACTCGCCCTCATTTTGACGGAATGGAAATATATCACTACCAGGAAGTCAGTTACATTAAAAGTAAAAAAGCCTGTTTTTGTTTCCTTTGTATAGCAATATGGAAGCCATGTCGTCAAAGAACTAATTTCTTTGCGTTTACTAACTTATTTGAACTGCTATACTATGTTTTAGACGCTAAAAAATCAACAATAAAGCAAATTTGCCCCTGGAAATCGAATTCAGCATACTTAAAAACTTGATAATCACATAGTGAAAAAACTACTTTCCTCAAAAATATTTACTTTTAAAATTGCACTGCCTACCGGCTGGCAGCTGCGAAATTTAAATAGTAAATCCCATGTTAAGGAAATTTCTCCTCAGTGAGTTAGTTTTAAAGACAGGCGTTTCAACAAAGTGTATTCTTCGAGATTTTTTTTTAAGGAGAAGTTCCCTACAGTGGAGATGTTTCCATAACATGTATAGACTGTTTGTAAGGAATATTTAAAATTTATGTTTTACAAAAAAATTACATACTCCCTATCAATATCGAAAATATACGCCCGTAGAAATATTCTAAAAAACTCGTGAAGAATACATTTTGTTTNTTAATTTAATCTAAAATACATATTTCAAATTGCGTGCGTCAAATTGCATCACGCTACTTTTTTTATGAAAAGTTAGTAGCTCTTTTATTTTGGAGTATATTTTTATCGGCTTATTATATTTCGTTAATAATGATTACGTTGATTACAACACGAGTGTTATATTTTCTAATTACTTTGGTAGTGCAATCCGGTATTCAGATTTCATTATTTCCCTAATAATAAATATAAGCAGCGAAGTGAAAGTGACAAATACGTCATTAGGCACATAAATAATATCAATGTACAGGAAATTTGAGGAATTGCCTAGAAACCACTCTCAAAATAAAACATATGTAATAATGAAATCGACAAGTTTGCGATTTTCTTGGCCGTTTAGTTATTTATTAAAGAACTAATGCTTAAACAGTGTATTCACTGAAATTGCATTTAGAAATTCCCTGACTTTTCCTTGTTTTCCAGGCAGTATCATTTCCCCTGACAAATTGTGCGGAATTCTGAAACCTTCCAATACGATATTTTTCCATCGCTGACAGAACCGATTTGCCATCAGTGAAAGTGCATTAAATTACAGTGTAGCTCACTAAGCAAGTAGGGCCAACATTAGATTCAGCCAATCGATATTTCTCGTTATATACTTTATTTTGTATATGTATTATTGCCAGTTCATCAACTCAAAAATTTAAATCATAAATTCACATGTTCATAATTACGTCATAATGCATTCGTAGAACTAAACTTTTTTCAATGAAGCAATTATTTACATTTTCCGTGACCCAGGTGAAAATTTCTTGGCTTTTCCCTGTTGTTGCACACAACGTTACAATAAATACGCAAGTCCAATAGGTAAGCGTGGTTTGAAACGTAGTGATTCATTCTTTCCTGCTTACAGTGAAGCATCATTGTGATAATACTGAGAACAATTTTCTTCTAACACCATAAAAATANTTCATTCTTTCCTGCTTACAGTGAAGCATCATTGTGATAATACTGAGAACAATTTTCTTCTAACACCATAAAAATACCTTGGTGTTTGAAAGACCATATGGTGCTTGGTGGGTGAATTAGTTGTTTGAGATCGTATTCCTAGGTACATTTACCGAAGTAGTCGCGCGTTACAAGAACTGAAGGGGCCGCGGGGTTCGATTGCTGGCGGGGTGAAACCTAGACTTTCGCACGTGGGAAATGTGGCGGACGTTAACAGAGTTCTCCCTCTCCCCCCCCCCCACTACTGCATTCCTTCATTGGTCCATTGTCATTTCGCCACCAAAAATATCTCTCGCTCTTTCATTCATGCACTAGCTCGCCTTAATGCGAATGAATTGAGGTAAATTGCAAGGCGCGTCTTTCAAAGTGTTTTCTACTTCTTAGAAGTTCCAGGAGCCGATTGGTGACGACAAACTTTTCCCGTGCTCCACGTCTGAAGGGAGGTCCCCCAAGAAGCCAACGAGCGTGCACCGCCTGAGACCCGGGGACATAGACGTCGTTGGTGCTATAGGAGACAGCTTGACGGCCGGCACAGCCGTAGCAGCGCGAAGCCCCTGGCAGTGGTTCGTCGATAACAGGGGCATGACAGCTTCCATAGGTGAATATTGTGGNCCGTAGCAGCGCGAAGCCCCTGGCAGTGGTTCGTCGATAACAGGGGCATGACAGCTTCCATAGGTGAATATTGTGGGATTGTATTTGCTTATTCTATTGTGTACTACAGAATACGTCATCATATTATGTTCTTTAGTGTATTATAAGACCCGTCCATGATTGACTTAATCTTATACAGGTTAATTCTGAACACTACGTCAAAACTTAGTGATATAAATTCGTATGCTGAAAAAAAAGAGATATAAAACACAACACTACTTATGACCTACAAATATTATTAAAGGAGTTCCGCATCCTTGAAAATAATTATTTTCAAATGAGTAATTACTTGAANTCCTTGAAAATAATTATTTTCAAATGAGTAATTACTTGAAATGAAACAACTCATTCCTTGATAGAATTGTAATTTCTTGAATTAAAATCTGACATTTGTCACAATTTAGTTGGCACTATCATTATTTTCCATTAAGATGGCAGACAGGTTAACAAACCGCATAATTTTTAAAAAATTTATATGGTTTTTTTTAAGGGTCATTTGCCTGAAATGGTTTACACAAAGTCAGACTTTTTTTCAAATTTAAATACTATAATTCATAGGAGTGTTCGGAAATTATACGCCCAAACAACGGGAGGTGATTCCTTATGAAAAATAAAGTCGAAAATATACAGTACACCGTATACCTAAACGGAATATTAAAGGAGATATGAGCATATGAAAATTGGGGTTTGAAAGCGTATTTTTGCCGAATGCCTTGTACAACGTCTACAAAGGCCGCAGCAAAAAGGCAACTTATGCTTCCCATGTTGCACAGAGACACATGCGTAATTCTGGCCGTCCTCGGTCTGTGTGCATTGTTCGACTCAAGGAAGTGATACGTCAGTACATCAACGACATGCCCTCCCCTAGTACACACTCCATGGCGTGTCACACTCAACCCCGTGGTAAGTACTGAGGTTAAATCGCCGCCAACCCAACTGCTGGCAGAAAGTACAAGGCATTCAGCAAAAATACGTTTTCAAAACCCAATGTTCATATGCTCATATTCCTTTAGCATTCTGTTTAGGTATATGGTGTCCTGTATATTTTCGACTTTATTTTTCATAAGGAATCGCCTCCCGCAGTTTGGGCGTTTAATTTCCGAACATTTTGTATATAAACACATTATGATAAATTTGATTTCTGACCAAAACTTTAAAATTTAGTATGATAACAACATGGCAAACTTTATTTTATTAATGGAGATGGGGTGATATTACCCAGCGCAACTACATATATCTATTTAAGAAAACACTAGCAAGGAACTTATTTCATCTCAAGTACCTAATATTATGAGGTAAAGAAGAACATGAAAATCTCGATTTCTAAGGACGCTTCCCTACCTCAGCAATTTTTGTATGCCATTAGTAGCACCATGTTTTCTTTTTGCATACGGAATTAGAGTAACATATATGTATATGTATAAACTGTATGTTCCTAAACTGAAAATGTTGCTGTGCACCAATATGTGCATTTTTTTTTTCGTGCAACACCTGCTCAGTTATTAGTTTTTGGGTAACTAAAAGATACTGAAATGCGTTGTGAAGATAACCCTTCTGAAGGATGATTTACCATATGGCAGTTAGTTGACCATCAAAGCTTATCTTAACTTAAGTTTCTCCCATTTTGTATGCCACTAAAGTTCATAAATATCAAGTTGAATAATGTTCGTAACTGGGTGAGAAATAGGTCTTACATTTAATTAATTTTCAAACAGTTTTTTATGACATAGTGTGCACTGTACTGTTGGGATAGAGCGGGAGAGGTGTGGTTAAAGAATGGAGATGCATAAGATCATACACATGCTTCGTTGGGAATTATGTGGCTTGTAAGCGATGTAACCAGATATGCATTGCTGTCATAGATGACTCGCCCTCATTTTGACGGAATGGAAATATATCACTACCAGGAAGTCAGTTGCATTAAAAGTAATAAAGCCTGTTGTTTTTCCTTTGTATGGCAATATGGAAGCCATTTCGTCAAAGAACTAATTTCTTTGCGTTTACTAACTTATTTGAACTGCTGCACTATGTTTTTAGACGCTAAAGTATCAACAATAAAGCAAATTTGCCCCTGGAAATCGAATTCAGCATACTTAAAAACTTGATAATCACATAGTGGAAAAACTACTTTCCTCAAAAATATTTACTTTTAAAATGGCACTGCCTACCGGCTGGCAGCTGCGAAATTTAAATAGGAAATCCCATGTTAAGGAAATTTCTCCTCAGTGAGTTAGTTTTAAAGACAGGCGTTTCAACAAATTGTATTCTTCGAGATTTTTTTTTAAGGAGAAGTTCCCTACAGTGGAGATGTTTCCATAACATGTATAGACTGTTTGTAAGGAATATTTAAAATTTATGTTTTACAAAAAAATCACATACTCCCTATCAATATCGAAAATATACGCCCGTAGAAATATTCTAAAAAACTCGTGAAGAATACATTTTGTTTNACATACTCCCTATCAATATCGAAAATATACGCCCGTAGAAATATTCTAAAAAACTCGTGAAGAATACATTTTGTTTGAAACGCCTAACTTTAAAATTAACACATTGAGGAGAAATTTCCTTGAAATGGGATTTCTTATTTAAATTTCGCAGCCGCCAGCTGGTAGGCAGTTGCCTTATATCTCCTTAATTTTATTTATAGAGCAATAAAGTTACGAAAATATTTCAATATCAAAGTTTATTTTGGTTATCTCTAGATGATAACCTTGTGATTCTACCTTAAAATTCCACTTAATAAGGTAAAACAATGATGTGACAACTGATAATGGTAGCACAACACTTTTTGCCCCAACGAAGCAAATATTTTTAAAACTGGGAAGAATGCAGCACTGCTAGGCGGCGATGCTCGCAGCACTTCACTGCTCCAAATTTAGTCTTCACAATGAACTGAGCATTTGTTCGGTGTTAGCAGCTCCACAGTCATGGACACTCAGTATATGACTTGTGCTACAGTGCAACTCACTCTTATATTGCAGTAATGAGCCCATGGCATGCTCTGTTGCCAGATGGTACCTATTACTAACAATCCAGATAAAGTTATGCTGTGTTGAAAGAGTAAGTGCATACTGTCATCGGAGCCTCTCGGGACCCGGCCTTTAGCCTGGTCCTAATGACAACGGCAGAAGGAGGCAGAAAAAACCCCGGCAGTGTGAAGTTATGTGCCCCCTTATCACAGTATATAGCAGAGTAACCCCCAGTGCAACAAGTGTAGCGGTCGTGCAAGATACCACAGGCGATAGGGATGGGGGTTTTACAAGATAGACTGGCAAGTTCGCCAACCGAGGCCACAGTTGAAACCCAGCAGGCACTGACTGTGACATCATGCCACCCATACTCTCCAACCCCTCAGGGCTAAGACTGATATAACTTCGTATTAAAATCAAAAGGGGATGTTGCTGAACTAAAAGCCCAGTGTATTAATTAAGGAGATAGTTAATTCTAATTTTGGCAACATATGTTTGATTGTTTATCATTCGGGTTTCTATGTTGATATGCGGCCGACGGAAGAAGCGCTGCTGGCCCTCCCTTCCGCCGGCCATGATGGGTAGTCTGGATGGAGCTGTAGTCAAGGGAAGACGTGAGTGTCGCGTGGGGACTTCAAGTTTTTTAAGTGTCTGATATAGTGGTGCCAGCCAAATCCATAAGTTATGTAAACATTTTCTCGATTTAGCCCCAACATCCCTCGCACCGTGGCGGACTCGTTTAACTTGATTTCTTTTTTATTCCTGCACCAAGTGCACTGATACAGGGATATTTACACTTACAGAACCGGTCGACTCCGGAGAAGTTTTTGAGTCGTTTATTATTCTGGCCAGCGAGGATCTCGCATTAGTATCCTAGTAACATTCTTTTAGCCCACACTTCCAGATTACGCTCTTAACTAGTATTTTCAGGCTACTTTTTTTTACGTGTTATTCAATTGTACCCCGTGTTCCAGTGTAACATGTAATTGCTGGGCAATAACCCATACTAATTGAAAATGTGTTTGAGAGATGTTTGTCCTACCCTATTTTCGCCCATGTAATGAGAGAATTTACAGTGTAATTCAAACTATAACTTGGCAATGAGCGCCGCCGAAGGAAACGAGTAACTTGCAGGACACAAGGACACGTATGTGAACCCAGCTGCAGAGGAAGTGTTGTATTTTGGGGGAATTAAAACCAGACAGTGTAAAAGGGAAATTAATGAGGCTGCTCCATCAAGCGGATGCACAGTCATACAGTGCGAAAATCGTGGCGACCTAGCACACATACACAGAGCAATGATGAGGAGTGAAGGGGTAAACAGCAGGTTTATCTTATCCGAGTTTACAGGACAGGCACACGAAGCCCCAACCATGTTTACACAACAAGGCGAAGTGAGATTATGGCTATGTGGCATGCTGCCAGACGAATTGATAGATAGGGCAAGCAAACAGTTAAGAGGGGAAGCACGTGAGTGGTGGCACATAGAGAGATGTTCCGACACACCCTGGGGAGAGTTCACAACATGATCAGAGATTAGGTTCGCAAACGACTGCGCAAAGACACACTACTGCGCACAATTTTACAGGGAGATGCAGAAGGAACACAAGGCCGGGGAAGGTTTTATTGCGAAGAAGTTCCAGCTAATCTGGTGCATCCACCCCACTGAACTCCCCGAAGTGCCCATCCCACAATCACTGAACTGTTACACAACGAGTTGCAAACTTTTCTATGCAGGCTAAATCACGAAACGATAGAGAAATACATGAGGCAGAGCAGCAGCTACAGAACAGAATTCGCAACAATGGATCAGGTATTTGTAGCTGGCAGAGTAGGGAANAATTTTACAGGGAGATGCAGAAGGAACACAAGGCCGGGGAAGGTTTTATTGCGAAGAAGTTCCAGCTAATCTGGTACATCCACCCCACTGAACTCCCCGAAGTGCCCATCCCACAATCACTGAACTGTTACACAACGAGTTGCAAACCTTTCTATGCAGGCTAAATCACGAAACGATAGAGAAGAACATGAGGCAGAGCAGCAGCTACAGAACAGAATTCGCAACAATGGATCAGGTATTTGTAGCTGGCAGAGTAGGGAANACATGAGGCAGAGCAGCAGCTACAGAACAGAATTCGCAACAATGGATCAGGTATTTGTAGCTGGCAGAGTAGGGAAGATCGGAAAAGTAACCAGAATCATGGCCAGGGGAACATCAGCAACCCGTCACTATAGAACTCAGCCAATGGCTGCCCATGAACCATGGGCCATCGAGCCCACACCACAGCCAGGGCAAACCACAGGAACCCCGACGGTCTGGAAAGAAAGGGAACAAATTCCACAGTGCAGATAATGTCCCCACCCAACACACCACTGGCACCGAGATTGCCCGAACCACCAACACATGTCAACACATCGGTAAATGGAAGATATGGGTGGGGAGGGAGACATGGCCACCACCTCCTCCGACAGTTGGTGGTACTGGGTTACCCATAGTACACCAACCTACCACCCAGGGAATGTGGCTAATTAGAATACAATTTGAAGTGAACGGCCGACCAGCAGCAGTACTGATAGACACAGGAGCAAGTCATGTGTTTGTAGCTCCCCACCTGGTACCAAACGAAACCCTCTGACCCCAACCAGGAGTAGTACAACTGGCCACACATCACGGGCAAGGGGACGTGATAGGCCAGGAAGAAATTTTGGTTATTCTGCGGGACCAGATTTCTCACACCACTGCCTAGGTCGTAATGGGACTGAAGGAATAGATAATGCTGGGACAACCCTGGTTAGCCGACCAAGATGCAGTAATATAAATGGGGACAGCACGAGTCCATGTGAGATAGCAGGAGAGGCAGGCAGATGGCTTATGCTATCGGGCAATCGCTAACCCCACCTCGGGAAAACATCAGCCTGGGCGATTTCGCGCACAGCGTACCAGACACACACCGATAGGCCATACAATCCATCCTATCCCGGAGAAGAGGCATTTTCGCAGCAATTAACCCCTACGACCAACGACAATAGCCATGCACTGAATAGCCACCAACCATAGCCTACCCATCTACGAATNAGCAATTAACCCCTACGACCAACGACAATAGCCATGCACTGAATAGCCACCAACCATAGCCTACCCATCTACGAACGCCAGCATGCCTATGGGTTTCGGAAACAGGGGGAAATCCAGAATCAGGTGAGAGATATGCTGCAGGATGGGGTAGTGAAGCCATAAGAGAGCAGGTATAATTCGCATATTGTGCTGGNAATCAGGTGAGAGATATGCTGCAGGATGGGGTAGTGAAGCCATAAGAGAGCAGGTATAATTCGCATATTGTGCTGGTGGAAAATGATGGCACTCTCCTGTCCTGTATAGACTTCTAGCCAGTGATTGATGTAAACATCAGTCAACCTCCACGCCTAATCAGTATGGACAAAGCAGTGTCAGGCCTGGGGTGGGCAAATGTATTCAGTAAGTTTGACCTCCATTCAGGGTTCTGGCAGATATCGGTGTGCCCCTAGGACCGACCGAAAACAGCCTTCACTGTCGCAGACAGTCCGTATTTTCAATTCCGAACCACGTCATTCGGGCTTAAAGGGGTGCCTGCCACTTTTCAAGGCATGATAGAGTGCTGGAAGGGTGCATCGGCTAATTTGTAATGGCATACCTGGACGACATTATCACTTGCTCAGAAAACTGGGACGACCATGTCAGGCACTTGGACTTAGTATTGGAGAGGCTGGACACCACCTATTGTGTTCCCCCTTCCCCTAAGTATCACATTGGGGCACTGTAACTAGAATTCCTGGGCCATATGGTCGATCGACATGGTCACCAACCGTATCCGAGGCAGCTCCAAAAAGTTGCCGAAGCGAGCCTCTGAAGACCTGCAAACAAATACAGAAATTCATAGGTCTGATCAACTTGCTGCGACACTTTGTAGCATACTTCACATCTACCATCACACCACTCACTCGCATGCTCTCACAGCAATGGTACTGGTAGAACCCCTGGGAACAACAAGCCTTCGATGTAATCAAGCATTGACCCCAACTGACAACTGTACATACAGATTGGCACAAGCGCGATAGGAGCAGAGGCTTTACTCTATCCGGTGGACGACAAAGGAGAGAAGCGACTTGTGGCACATGCAAACAGTAAATTCTGCGAGGCGGAAAAATGGTACCACAGCAACAAACAGGAGTGCTTGGGTATTGTCTGGGTACTCAAGAAATACCGACACTCCTGGAGGGAAAACCGTTTATGATCAGGACCGACAACCAGGCTCTGATGTGGCTGAAGACAATAAAAGGGTGCCAGGACAAGTTGATCCGATATGCAGTTTTCCTCCAGTCATTTGAGTTCGAAGTTGAATATGACTTAGGCAAAAACAACCAGCTCCCGGACACCATATTTCACTGCCCAAACCCGGAGTAGACTGTCGTCGATGAGGAATGGGAGGCCATTTTACCTCCACTGAATTATAGGAGAGCGGCGACCCAGTCTGCAGACTGCTAGACCTGGCAGACTGCATGAGCTAGGCCCCACCCACGACCTTGGCGGAGCTCGAACAGAGGGTAAACCAGGCACAACAAATCTCCAAAGAGGCCGAAGGGGCCCTGGTCAAGTATGGAGACGGTGTGTGCGAAACATGGCGAGTCGTCGTTCTTAACCGCGCACCCAGGAAAAGCTGCCCCTGGCGGACATATGCCCCTAGATACTTGACTGGTAGTGCTGACCTTCTTTCAAGTCCCCGACCTGGCAGGACACCCCAGGACCGAACAGACGACCACTACCACTCTCCAGGGAAAGTGCAGTACACACGCGAGTATGTGAAGGAATACCATGTGTGGCAGCAGCATAAGGGCTGAAGGAGCGATGGGGTTAAGGCAGCAACACCCGCATCACCTGTCAAGACTATTTCAGGCAATAGCAATGGATGTAATGGGCTCATATCCTCGAATGCCGAAGGGTAAGAGATTCCTGTTGGTACTCATCGACGAATGTACACACTAGGTGGAGGCATACACCCTAAGCCATGTGCGCAATGCCACAGTGGGGGCCTTACTCAAGCAAGAATTTTTTGCCAGGTAGGGGTACCCATGCTCCATCCTCTCGGATAACAAAGTTCCCAGAGGAACTGGCGCTTTCCTCACCAAATCACCCATTCAGTTGGCCGATACCAATTCAAAGGTTATACCTGGAACACTAACACTACTTTCTACTTTACATTAACCTTCCCTATGCAAACTAAAGCTAAATCGACTCTTTTGTTTCGCAGGGTGCCACCGGGAACTTTGCAATTTCTGAAATCTGACACGCTGTCCGAAATTATTCTAATACACAAAAGCTAATTTTAAACACACATTCCTACCGCGTACCACACTTGTCCTTCTTTCACAATAAATTAAGCATGGTGGCACACCATTAACACATTCGTGGCTCAGTGCACTCGGATGTGAGCTGGACTCAGATTTGGGGGACAATCGGTAACCTCAGATTTGAGGGACAACCGGTAACCAGTATTCCTCTCGGACAACAAAGTTCCAGGTGGAACTGGCGCTTTCCTCACCAAACCTTCCCTCCTGGTAGTCGATATCTATTAAAAGGTTATACCAGGAGCGCTTCTTTCTACTGTACTTCATCTCCCGCAAACAAAAGCTAGATAGGCTCTTTTGTTTCGCAGGGCGCCACCGGGAACTTTGAATTTTGAAGTCCGTCATACTGGTCCGAAAAGAATTTAAAAACACAAAAGCTAAATACTTACAAGACAACACATAACTCTACCGCGCTCGCACCTGTCCTTCTGTCACGGGTAAAAGTTAAGTACGAGGGCACACCCTTAGCACTTTCTTGGCACAGTGCGCCCGGGCAGTCACAGACTTAGATTTGGGAAACATCTGGTATCCAGGATTGTTTCCCGCCTCCTCGCTCCCATGCGCAAAGGGCATTCGTTTGATTCCACACTGCAGTCGTTCGTTTCGTTCTCATTCACACAGACATCTCACTCACTACAATTCTCAGACCTTCGGTGTCGTCCAATCCTGAAAAACTTGCACCTTCCTTCCATTATCCTAATCACGCTCCAGGTCAATCGCTGGAGTCGTTATCGTTGGGAGGGCTCCTGGAACAAAACAGAGTTTTATCCAGGAAAGGGTCAAATCAGGTAATGTCACATCCGGTGTTTGGTTAAGGAGTCACCCGAGGAGGATGACTAATACCTGACCACAGAGTACCCCATTAAGGGCTTACTGTGGTCGAAGGTATGCCTCCCCTTATGTGCGGACGGCATCCTTGTAGATCAAGGACGNTGAGGGCACACCCTTAGCACTTTCTCGGCACAGTGCGCCCGGGCAGACACAGACTTAGATTTGGGAAACATCTGGTATCCAGGATTGTTTCCCGCCTCCTCGCTCCCATGCGCAAAGGGCATTCTTTTGATTCCACACTGCAGTCGTTCGTTTCGTTCTCATTCACACAGACATCTCACTCACTACAATTCTCAGACCTTCGGTGTCGTCCAATCCTGAAAAACTTGCACCTTCCTTCCATTATCCTAATCACGCTCCAGGTCAATCGCTGGAGTCGTTATCGTTGGGAGGGCTCCTGGAACAAAACAGAGTTTTATCCAGGAAAGGGTCAAATCAGGTAATGTCACATCCGGTGTTTGGTTAAGGAGTCACCCGAGGAGGATGACTAATACCTGACCACAGAGTACCCCATTAAGGGCTTACTGTGGTCGAAGGTATGCCTCCCCTTATGTGCGGACGGCATCCTTGTAGATCAAGGACGGGTCGAATACTTCCCCCCTTCTCCAGAAGCACTCCTTAAGTAAGCTGAGTGCCTCCTTGTTTGTCGGCAGACCCAACTGGGCGATGGTGAGTCTTTCAACTCACTCCATGTGGGGGGAAATGATCTTCTCACCCCCATCCATCGATCTAACCAGGACGGCTATAGCTGCCATCAGGATCTTTGGTTCTTTCAGTCTTGATATCTGGGCTCCTCGTACGACTTTGTCATAGAGCTCCCAGGGTTATTTCGGGTGGGCTTCTNCTATGGTGACAATTCTTTCAGTTGGGGGCACCATTTCATTCCTCCTCACTTGGGCTCTGAGTAGAGAGACTTCTCTTTCTCCTCATTCCTGTTTTACTTCTCCCCTGTCTCTCTTCTCACTTTCCCTTGGTTTTCGTAAAGCATGGACAGCTCTTCTCCTTTGGTCCCTTAGGAGTTTACCCATGTTGAGAGCAACATGGGCAANTCACCCGAGGAGGATGACTAATACCTGACCACAGAGTACCCCATTAAGGGCTTACTGTGGTCGAAGGTATGCCTCCCCTTATGTGCGGACGGCATCCTTGTAGATCAAGGACGGGTCGAATACTTCCCCCCTTCTCCAGAAGCACTCCTTAAGTAAGCTGAGTGCCTCCTTGTTTGTCGGCAGACCCAACTGGGCGATGGTGAGTCTTTCAACTCACTCCATGTGGGGGGAAATGATCTTCTCACCCCCATCCATCGATCTAACCAGGACGGCTATAGCTGCCATCAGGATCTTTGGTTCTTTCAGTCTTGATATCTGGGCTCCTCGTACGACTTTGTCATAGAGCTCCCAGGGTTATTTCGGGTGGGCTTCTAAGGGCGAGGCTTGGACCGAGGCATCAATCGTGTTTTTATTTGATGGCCAGTCTATGGTGACACTTCTTTCAGTTGGGGGCACCATTTCATTCCTCCTCACCTGGGCTCTGAGTAGAGAGACTTCTCTTTCTTCTCATTCCTGTTTTACTTCTCCCCTGTCTCTCTTCTCACTTTCCCTTGGTTTTCGTAAAGCATGGACAGCTCTTCTCCTTTGGTCCCTTAGGAGTTTACCCATGTTGAGAGCAACATGGGCAAAGCCCTTCCTTACGTACACGACTTGATTCCAGGCACAAGGCCATCCATAATTTGGCCCCTCTGGATTTGTCTTATCCAGTGTTGTTAGATCCAGGTTTGTGTCTTCCGGGTCAGCCAATTGCAGGACTGACCGAGTCCATCTTGGCAACTGTGCCTGCTGCACAATAGGTGCAGTCTTGATCGGCATATCCACTTGTTATGCAGGTGTTGTAGGCATAGGGGAGCGAACTGTTTCTCTTTCAATTAGAAAGACTGTGGGAAAAATATGTTGTTGTTCACACATTCTGGTTTTCATGTTTCTCCGGGTCATCTCTGCCCACCTCTAGGGTCTGATTTAAGCTTTGACTTAGCCACCACACGTCAAATTCTTAATTTATTTTCCCAGCTTCCGTCAGGAATTCCAGCACACTGGGAGCCAGAATCCTGACAGAGAGCATTTCCTGGAGGTCGATCCGTCCATGTCTGTCCTCGAAAGAGGTCCGAAGATCCTCGATCTTTGGAAAATCATGCAGAAGATGCGCGGAGGTGTCAGACAACCCCCACACAACGCAGTCTGGGTCTTGTACCAAGGCCATCGATTACAACTTCGCCTTGATGTTCCCGTGTCCTGTCAGAAACTGCGCACTGTAGTGGCCTATTGCAAGCTACTTCATGTGCAGCCGCAACCGGACATCGGGAAAAATCTCGTTGGTTAACCTTCTCTTCTCAGAGTTTTCCCATCTCTCTTGCCAGGCTTCTATAGTTATCTCCTTCAGTGCCTTTACCTCTTATGGAGGATAGAATCCACCAATTTTCTTCTGCTTATCTCCCCTCTCTCTCTATCTTATGAAATCTAGTGGGATCTCTGCGGCAAGTACTGCAAGGCATCATTGGAAGTTGCCCTGTAGGCCTTGGTAGTGGCAAGTAGCGCAGAATGCTGCACACTATTTATTTTTCTCCTGGTGTGTACCTTTTCAACCTCCGGGTACTATACGCCAGAGGTGTATGTGACTACTGCCAAGAAGACTTACCAACACATGAGCTTCAACATGTGATAGCCAAGTTCCCAGTTTGCAGGTGCGACAGCTCTTAATCGGTGAAACATTACAACGGCCTTGTTCACGGCATAGCGAACATGACCATGGAATGCAAGACGGGTTTGTAGCACTAATCCCAAGTATTTCATCTCTTGGACGAGTTTCACAGCTCGTCCTTCGAAACGAATCACTGGCTTTCTCTGGAGGTTTCCTTTCAGTAATATCCCATTCATTTTCTGCACAGAGAACTTCAGTTTGAAGTTCTCTTTTCGTTTTTTCTCCTCCATTTCTCGCCGTGACCATGCTGGAATTAACAGGAGTCCGTCATCTGCATATCCATAGATCACACAGCCATCTGGGAGGGTCAGCCGTAGCAGCCCTTCAAAGATAATGTTCCAGAGAATCGGGCCGAGAACATCCCTGTGGACATCCTTTCCTGAGCACCTTGATCTCTATGTGTTCCCCTAACCGGAGCTCACATGTTCGTGACAACAGACACAGTTTGTTTGGAGGATGTGGAAGGAGGTGTTCCAGCAGTAGCAGGTGGAGCACCACATGACACCAGTCTGCCATCCAAGGGCCAAACCCACCTAGCAGCACAATCAGGAGGTGAAGGTACAACTATGCAACACTTGCAAGATGATCACACTCAATGGGAGGAGCACCTGGCTGAGAGCCTGTAATAACTCCTTAGATGGACCAACGAGGCCACAAGGAGGACTCCAGTGGAACTGGTGCTGGGGTAGAACCTCTCCCTGCCGGGCGAATGGCACATGAGGGAGGAGGATAACCCGGAGGTAAACCCCGAAGAAAGGGGTGCAAGGAGGGAGAGTGAGTTGCAAGTGATGCTCCAGCAGCAGGCAGAGTACGTACAGCGAATCACCCCCATAACTGACTAGCCACCCAGGGCACTGCGAGCAGGGGACTGGGTGTATACGAGGTTATTTCCCCTGCCAACTGCACCCAACAACTACTGTGCAGGACTGGTGTTGCAGTGATTCGAGTTACAGCTGATGATGAGACCCGGGTAATTGAGCACCCAGGTACCCATTACAATGGGTACCTGTAGCGAAAATACCCAGGTACCCATTAGATTGGTATGAGTACCCGAAACTGCCAGTACTCGGGTACCTATTCCGCATAGTGCGTGTCGTACCCGATGCATCGGGTATATGGTGAGGTGTTTTCTTATATTTCCAGCGATGCTTTAGGATCCTGTGTTCTGTTGTTTCCCCATTCCAGCAGCTTCTCTGCATTCTTAGTAGTATCATGAATTGTCGCTCAGGTCACTGCAACCAATGTTTATTATAGTGAAAATAGGGGAAACTTTGTTGGCTGTCAGTCCAGTGATTAGAAGCCTTCTTGACAACCACTGCTGTCTGAATGTTAAGGACAGTGACATGACAGCAACCTTCAACCTCTGTATCGTTGTCCCTTTCTTCTCGGTTTCAAACGGACATAAATACGCCCGAGTTTGTGATTCCACCGCAGTTGCTTAATTTCTTGATCCCCGATATTATGACATGCATGCGGAAGATGAGACAGCAGCAGTTGTGACCCAACAATATTTTCGCCAGATGGTAACTGGTTTTTCCGCACATACCTTGGAAGACCAGCTTAGTGACCAATAAGGTGATAGGGAGCAGAATTTCGACATTATTTGCTACACCCAAACAGAGATCGGATGGCATTTCCCAGTTTGAATACTACCTCAGCAAACCTCAGCTTGGACACCATTTAGGCCCTCGTGAATGGTGGAAAGTACACGAAAAGTCCTACTCCGTGTTAGCTCTTTTAACTGGGATGTCCAGCCTCTTCCGATAGTTCAGACAGAAACTTTTAGACTGCATGAAATCTAGTTACTTCTAAATGTAGTTCTCTGTGCCCAGATAACATTAATGTACTTGTATTTGTACACACTAACCGAGCTTTCCGAAATCCCTAAATTGGAGATCTCATTCATTTCCCTCCTGTGTTATCTTTGTTAAAACAAATGTGTAACATCAATTGGGTTTGTTTGTTTAGAGATTGTCGAGGAAACGTCACCAGAACTGTTCGGCAGATGCCTCTATCAGTTTAAATGGTTATTCATCAATTATGTTTTTTGTTTATTACAAACAGGCCTTATTGTGTATTTTTAGTTTAATTGAAGTTATATATACATTCACGTGAATAAATGACTAAAAGAATAACGTCTGAGTGAAATATAAGTATTTAAACTCATTTATGGATACATGCCCGTTTCCCAAAAGGAAAATCTCCCCTGTTCAGATTTGCATTTATGTAGGAAATATATATAAACAAATTATTTAACATTTGTATTCATGTGCGATTTACAGTAAAACGCATTATAGTCATTACATATAGTATAGCCCATTTGTCTTTACAGGAGAACTGTTCACAGATAGAATGTACATTTCAGAGTAACTCATATGTATTCATGCTCTTCGATCACACAATACATATTACACAATTGCAAGAAACAAATACCAAAGATCTGGGTACCCAGATACCCACTTCTTTGTACTCGAGTACCTGAGTACCTGGGTATTATCCGAAGATACCGGGTAGTGCTCAGGTACCCGGGTACTCGAATACCTGGATATCACTAGGCCTAGTCCGAGCCACGANTCAGGTACCCGGGTACTCGAATACCTGGATATCACTAGGCCTAGTCCGAGCCACGAGTGATGCACAAGCGAGTGAGGAGAACAGTTTACCTGGAATGAGACGCAAAAGGCAAGGTGAGCAAATATCACCAGGACCACTACTTGAGAAGAGCGATGGACATGCCCAAAGAGCTGAGAGTAGAGCACTGGGAGGACCAGCCAGCAACCACGACCACCGACATACAAGGGGCAGAAGAACCTTTCGGGGAATTTCCAAATGTAGAGGCCACAGAATCGCCTAGAACACCTTTCAGAGGCTTACAGGCGACCACCAGCAGTACCCGGTAGTGCAGAGACGCCTGTTCAGTGATGCCCCAGCAATTGGTCAATATCAATCTAGATGAGCAGCTGGAGCAGATACTTGTCCCATGGGTAGAAGAGTCTGAGGAGGATGATGGAGGGGGTGGGTAACCCCAACAACTACCCAGGCCAACTGGGGCACAAAACCTCCCTATCAGATTCCACATTCAGCGTCTGGGTGGAGGAGCCGAATGACGACCCACCACCACTGTGGAGGTGCCGATGGCATCCCTGCTACCTAACCGTGCTGCACACCAGGGGCGAACTGTAGCGGCTGGAGCAGGCAGAGAAAACCCCGGCAGTGTGAAGTGTTGTGGCCCTAAAACTGGCAGAGGATTACAAGGAAAAGGGGACCTTCCAGAACCAAAAGCTCCACATATTAATTGGGGTTTCTATGTTGATATGCAGCCGATGGAAGAAGTACAATTGAACCTCCCTTCCGCCAGCCATGATGGGCAGTCTGAANGCTCACTAGGGTGGTGGGGAGATGTCATCACAGACCCTCGGGCACCAGCCTTTGGCCTAGTCCTAACTGTAGCGGCTGGAGCAGGCAGAGAAAACCCCGGCAGTGTGAAGTGTTGTGGCCCTAAAACTGGCAGAGGATTACAAGGAAAAGGGGACCTTCCAGAACCAAAAGCTCCACATATTAATTGGGATNTGGCCTAGTCCTAACTGTAGCGGCTGGAGCAGGCAGAGAAAACCCCGGCAGTGTGAAGTGTTGTGGCCCTAAAACTGGCAGAGGATTACAAGGAAAAGGGGACCTTCCAGAACCAAAAGCTCCACATATTAATTGGGGTTTCTATGTTGATATGCAGCCGATGGAAGAAGTACAATTGAACCTCCCTTCCGCCAGCCATGATGGGCAGTCTGAATGGATCCACGGCAGAGGGAAGGTGTGAGTGTCACACGGGGCCTTCAAGTTTTGTAAGTATTTGATATAGTATTGCTATCCAAGTCTTTAAGTTTCCTTAACCTGTCCTCGTTTTAGCCACCGCATCCATCGCACCACGGCAAATTCGTTCTACTTGATATTTTATTTCATTCCTGCACTACGTGCGCAGGTGCAGGGATCTTTGCGTTTATGAAACCGGCCTATTCCGGTGAAGTTTTTGAATCGTTTATTATCCCGGCTAGCAGGGATCTAGTGCAGGCATGCTAGTAATATTCTTTTAGTACACACTTCCAGATTACATGCTTAACTTGTATTTTGAGGCTGTTCTTTTGTGTTATTTAATTGTATCGTGTGTTCCAGTGTAACATGTAATTGTCGGGCAATAAAACCCATGCTAACTGAAACTCGGCAGTGAGCTGGCATAGCCACAATGTGGTCGGACCGCAGTCACTGGTGCTCACACATGCCAGGCTGACAAGTAGAACTCCGCCTTGATCTATGCTCTTATCAGTGTTATACCTGCAGCTAGCTGGTACCCATAACCTGTTGCCACCTAGACAGAATTTCTTAGTGATGATGAGCACCACCCCAGTAGGGTCATAAACATATAAACATATACATACGCCATACATATGCCAATACATGCAAAAATTGTTAGCATAATGGTTAAATTGTATAGTATTCTAGCATTGTATAGTATTCTAGAAGTATAGAATATATTGGATTAACTACCTACTGCAATCTGAGAATGAGATGCACTACAGCAGAAGTGCTGGCAGGGGATATTTTTAAACTGTGTTACAAGTGGCATACCACTAAACCAAATGAGACCTTTCACACATCGGAATAGAATTAGCAGCACTGTGGGCGCCTTGCTAATGCATTACTACAGTGGTGCTGCAGCGCAACTTGCTGGCAACTGAGCCACATTAGTGATTTCAATTTTCTAGCTACTGTGTTTGTGGTTACAAATAATGCACAAATAGCTAATCATATGTACATGTTTCATTTTATCACAGAGATTGAGAAATATCGCAAGTAATATGAAAAAAACTTTTCTCGATTCTTTCTTTCAACAAAAGGTTAATACAAATTCTCTTTTATTCTATCCCTATTTGTTTTTCCTAACAAGAATAATAATGGTTATAGCACATTCAATGTCAGCCCCCATCATTGGACCTGATTACTGGCAGCAGCAGTCATGTGAGAGAGATCTGTTACGTAGATACATTCTAACAGTTACAGTTACATTTTTACTAATGGCTGCTTTATCTACTGCACTGAGATGTCAATATAGTCGGTTCACGACTGGAAGAAACTTTTGAAAATCAACCTTTGAAAAAACACCGTATTCGTTAGCTACATGCATATAACATTACAAACAGCGGCGAGCGCTGATACAGTTATGCCGTTAGGTTGCCAGCACAAAGAGAGGAAATAGTTCCAAAGTTTTAATGTAATTGTTAATTTATCGCTTACAAATGGGCGTCGAAAAGACTTGTATCTTATTATACCAATTATTAATGACGTGATGCTAACATATTTACATTTCAACGTTTCTTGCATAGTAATATGATCACGCTCAAGGTGAAAGTAACGCGGCCAGTTGTTTACTAACCTTTGTTCCTTGTGTTGTTGGTGGGGTGTGGTTGACACGTGCCAGAGAATTTGTCCGATTGTCTTGTTTATTGTTTAACCTATAATAATTAATTTTTTGTCTTGTTTTACTAATATCGGCTCTTTATTATTTGGTTTTTAATAACGTATGATTTTAATTTATGCTCAATTTCTCGTTGTATTGATTTTTTGTTTTTACGTGTTTCATGCACGTTTCTTTCCTTTGCCTCTCTATTCTAACGTTGCAGTATTTGCACATAAAAAATGTTTTAACATTGTCGAAGACGTAGAATCCTTCACTCGTAAACTCTGCCGTCCTGTCAAAAACCGTCACACACCATTTTTAAATAACGTTTTACAGTTGCGCGTAACATCCGACTCAGTCTACCACCACGCCATTTTAACGTCTGTAACAATTTCGATCAATCCTGAAGATCTTGCCGTCGATTACAGGAATTTATCGAAAGTCACTAACAATCGATTGTAAATAGATAACTATCGATTCATCAAAATACGAGCATTTGCCTTTTTTTTATGTATTATTTTAATAAAGTCTGTCGGATCGCACTTTTGTTGCAAACCCGCTATAAGAGTTATGGGAACTTCGGTTCCTGACTTTACGTTTGTGGAATATCCATAAATAATATATACATGACTTTTATAATAGGTACGCGCATGTACGAACGCATGGACACACACATACAGTGGAATGTAAACATTCCATGTAAACATTGCCATGCGACTGCCACATTGCAGTCACATGGTAATGTTTGTTTACCTTTGGCGGAAGGATACGNCCATGTAAACATTGCCATGCGACTGCCACATTGCAGTCACATGGTAATGTTTGTTTACCTTTGGCGGAAGGATACGAAATTGGTTTGAAAGTAGATCTTTAGAAGGGCTTCAAGAAAGTCTCTTCCAGTAGTAAACCGACTATACATACAGTCGGCATCCTGCTGTCCTTTAGCCATCAACACAACGGTGTGTATGACTAACTGTCATGACTGCCAACCTCCAATATTCTCCACCAAGACACAATACCCTAAGACATAACACATCCTGCCGAATGGCTGTATGTGTAACAACCCTAATGTGCCATAAGTATTCCCATAGTTCTGGAGTGGATCACTGGGTCTCACCACCAAAAACACAACCCCAACACTCAACCCATTTCTGATATCAAGCAATTGTGCCAACCTTTGCAAAAAGGATAGGAAGATATGGTAATGGACACTTAATTAAAGACAGGGATGTCACCGGCATGTTATTCACTATTAAATTGTATCGTGTAGCATTTTATTTAGTCGTATGAGTGAAGTGAATCATTCTTCATTTAATTAAGTGAATGTTGGGTGGAATTTTACTTGCTTAAAAATTTTTGGGCAAAAATTAACATCCAGTCTGTGTGCAAGATTGACTTTTCCCTAAATGTGGTAGGTAACCCATTTCTCTCACCTCTGTGTGTAGGTGGCCAGTCGACATGGCGACACTTCCTGACGCTGCCCAACATCTTGAAGGTATTCAACCCACATCTGGTGGGCTACTCCCGCAAGGATGTATGGAGCCACCTCAAGGACTCGCAGTTCAATGTTGCAGAGCGTGGGGCTGAGAGCAAAGACATGTTGTCCCAGGCACAAGAGCTGGTCAAGAGAATGACATCTGACCAGCGAGTCAATCTTCGTACTGACTGGAAGGTTAGCAATTTTGTTGCTTAGGTAATTATTCAGAATAGGGGCTTTTCTGAAAATAAAAGAAAAAATCANACTGGAAGGTTAGCAATTTTGTTGCTTAGGTAATTATTCAGAATAGGGGCTTTTCTGAAAATAAAAGAAAAAATCATGGAAAGTGGTATATTTCCACTCTAATAATTACACAGAACAAGAATTTACTAGGTGCATTAACACTACAAACCATAAATACGATAGTCGGGAGGGATATGAAGATCAGGAAAATTGTGGCGTAAAATCACTAAATATACACCCACAAAAAATACAAAAACACCTCAATTTGGTAATTATCTAGTGTAGTGACTTTTCTGTAAAAAAAAAAAAAAAAAAAAAAGAATCCTGGAAAATGGTATATTTCCACTCTACTAATGAAGCAAAATACGTATATACGAGGGGCATTAACGTACGACTAATTTTGTATTTTGTGCCCACTTAACCTAACAGAACATAAGCCCACGATGGGTGAATCACTTTTTTACATTTTTAATCTAACCTACGCTTTTAGTCTAATATAAGATTTTGGGGTTTTAAAGTAACAGTAAAACATACCGGACGTATATGAATTAACCCAGGCAGGTGGCGGGTACAATTCTACTGTCCTTGGCCAATTCAACTACCATCATGCACCTTACCTTACTCGACAAAACACCATGATCTATGATCTACTAAAACGTACAAGTAACACCCACCACATAGACGACTGTAACTTACAGAAACACTCGTACTAGTACTCTCCATTCTACAAACACAAGCCTTCACACGGTTGGGTTCAGACGTCTCAAAGCACGCGCACATAATATTCCACTCACTGTGAACTGCACTGTATCCCATACAATGGCGTACTAGGTTATCGTCTTCACGTCCACAGCCGATAGGTGGCGTTAGCACACTTACATGGCTATTCAACATGACATCCGACGTAAAAAAAGCAGCCAAACTGCTCACCATTACGCCCTCCTCAATATTAAAAAAGTAAGCTGTGCAGAACCCATTTATGTTACTTTTGTGGGTCTACGACATTTCCTTCATAAAAGCCCCTATTCTGAATGATTGCCAAATGGTTGCGATAGACTGTAGTTATAATACTTTAAGCGTCATAATTCCTATGCACTCTTCTCTAATGGGTACAGTGCCTCTATTGGAAATCCAGTTAACAGTGGTAAATCAGAACAGTAACATGTGTTTTCTTTGTTTTCCAGTTGATTTCAATTTTCATGGGGTCGAATGACTTCTGCTATGAAATATGTAACGAGAAGACTTCAGAAGTGCTAAGGAATCACAGAACCGACCTGGAGATGACCTTAAGCTACCTGCAAGACAACCTTCCTCGCACTCTCGTCTCAGTTATTCCTTCGCCTGGTTGGTATGCATGAACATTCTGCTTATTTATCCATCACACCTCTATAGTTCAGATCACAGTAATTTTGGTTTATTGAGAATCAAATGAAGTGAGTTTGGGAAAGCTAATGAACAGTCTGTAACACACTAAAGATGAAAAAGAATTGAAATGTTAGACTTGTGTCCTTTCTGGTGGGTTTACAGTAATTAATGTATCAACAGCAAGGCTATAACGTGGAACAAATTGCTCAGGCGAGCAGGCACAGGAAATAAATTGGCCATAGCCTGTATGAAGGAACCGTCCCAGCACTCACCTGGAGTGATTTCATAAAACCATTATCAGGATGGCTGGACTGGAAAGTGAACCATGGACCTCCTGAACACAAGTCTTGTGTGTTATCACTGTGTAACTTTAATTATTCTCAGTCTTTTTCAGTAACAGTGACACACACTTCATTGCCTTCTACACTAACCTCAATACTAATTTCCACTTCCCCTTCCATCACCAACATTCATGTGGTTTGTTGATAGCAGGACACGACCTAGTTGGTGGACTAAGCCCTACGTCCCTAGTTAATTAGCATCTGCAGAAATGTACAACAGCTATCACATTTTTGTGCGCCTACAAATGGCGCCCTACACCTACCAAAGCGTGTGTTCTACCTAAACCATAATCCACTTGTTTTCTGAATGCACAGGCGGAGGACTGCCTGACAACCCTTAGAGACAGTCACGAAGTACAAAATATAATGCCATAGATGCAGCTGAGGAATGGATGAGTTGTATTGCTCGTGTAAAAGCGACAGCAATAAGGCACTAGTGGCACAATGATGAGAGGTTTGGCATTGCCTTCTGCAGTTTACATGAGCGAGAAACAAGCCACCAAAAAGACGGTGTCTATGANATGATGAGAGGTTTGGCATTGCCTTCTGCAGTTTACATGAGCGAGAAACAAGCCACCAAAAAGACGGTGTCTATGAAGCAACACCAATAGGCTACCTTATCTCCTAGGTTAATGCCCTTTAGTATACTTTAATTACTCTTTTTAAATAATTATGTAGCATATCAAGTTGAGACAGATTTTATTTTTTTTAGCCATCATTTTTCTATTTTTTTTTGACATAAAATAATTCATTGTAAATTTTTTTAACTATGAACTTTATTTTTTTTTTAATTCTATGCTTAATTATTTATTGTATAAGTAGTATTTTTAATGGCTAGTTTNATGATGAGAGGTTTGGCATTGCCTTCTGCAGTTTACATGAGCGAGAAACAAGCCACCAAAAAGACGGTGTCTATGTAGCAACACCAATAGGCTACCTTATCTCCTAGGTTAATGCCCTTTAGTATATTTTAATTACTCTTTTTAAATAATTATGTAGCATATCAAGTTGACACAGATTTTATTTTTTTTAGCCATCATTTTTCTATTTTTTTTTTGACATAAAATAATTCATTGTAAATTTTTTAAACTATGAACTTTATTTTTTTTTTAATTCTATGCTTAATTATTTATTGTATAAGTAGTATTTTTAATGGCTAGTTTNAACTATGAACTTTATTTTTTTTTTAATTCTATGCTTAATTATTTATTGTATAAGTAGTATTTTTAATGGCTAGTTTTCTGTATTTCCAGTTTTATGAATATATGAATATATATATATCTGTGTGTGTGATGTGTGTGTGCGTGTGCGCATGCATGCATGCATGCACGTGCAAGTGTGTGTGTTGGGAGTTTAGTCGTGTGTAATTTTCGTTAACTTATTCACCATAAGATTCATTAAAGTTACTCCAAACTAGGCAGTGTGACAAAAGTTACAGCAACAAACAGCCATATAAGTGCCTTACTTTTCTCAGCATAACTGGGCGACATATTACAGGACAATGGAAATAATTTTATATTCTTCACTATACAGCAGAAACCAAAGTTAAAGCATTCTTGAACTCCCAGTCTATATTTTGTGCATGCCCAATGGTCGGCTCAAACGGATAGTACTTGCTACGGACATAATAGAGCAAATTTTCAACAGTAATGGACTAGAGTGTCCAGCAGAATACATCTTGTATGAAAACAACTGCTCTCAAAACTAAACTACATTCCTGTTTTACAGACTTGTCCAGTTTTGTGGATGTGAAGGGCAAAGCACTCCAGTGCGAGCTGCGGAACCTCATTGCCTGCCCTTGCCTTCTTGGGAGGCACTTCCTCAGCCGCAAGGAGGAGTTCAAGCAGACGATGCAACTATTCCGACAGGTCCAGTACCAGGTGGTGAGTACTGTACACGCATGCCACCTTTTTTTCATAAACATTGTCAATTCACGTGCAGTAGAAAAACCATGGCAAATAAACCAAATCATCCACACCATCTGTAACAACCTCCATGCTACAAACAAATCTGCATAATCATATGCATTCCTAACATGATGAACTGACACCTAAATATTCATATGTACTACCTTCTACATTTTTGGACACTGGCATCAAAACAAAAATATTTCACATATTAAGTTATCCCAGTAAACATCCAACTTTAACTATGTATCGGTTTTTCCCAGATCCTTCGCAAACACACGTTTGGTGGCAACCATATTACGTATCCATCAAAAACTATGATTACTCCAGTTATATAATCCCAGAAGGTGATGTTAGAGGTTTTTGGGGCCCTCACATACACACCTGTATAACCTGTTGAACAGTGTTTCAGAAGACACATGTCTGAACACCACCTCTGGTACAAACACATGTTATTGCCCTGGCAACTTAATGGGCCTGCATATCTGGAACTGTTTTTCACGTTGAGGCTGAGAAGCACAGGATTGGTGAGGGTAATTTTGCGCACACATCCAGCGTGCCATTGCTGCTGTAGTCCATTCCAACTTCCACTTCCAACTTTTCTGAAGCCCTGCTAAATTTCTACTTCCAGGATATTCCTTCGCATCATGCAAAGAAAGCTTAACCGATTCCAGAAAATTACACCAAAAGGACAACACTTCGCATTCAGTTTAACAATATTTTGCAGAAGAACTATTTCTTATCATTACTAACACACCTATTTTCATTGTTTTTATTGATATTAATTGTAAATGAAATACAGTATCATATTCAGGTAAAAATTGAGTAAAAGTTCAATTTACCCAAATATGAGGCAAGTTACTTTTATGTTGACAGAAGCATAATACTCTTGCGATACGTGGCATGTTCAGGAGACAACCGGAAATATCATGTATGGAGTGATTTGTCAAAAGTTTAATTTAAAAAGTGTGATGAAACCGCGAATGGATAATATGAGCAAGGCGTTTAACTGGCATGCAGTGTCGTAGTGCTGCCTGCACCCACGGAACTCTAAGCGGTGACAATATATTGCTGGAAAGTCAGTATCGAAGTTGAATATGTACATGCTCCTATTGTAGTTTTACTTACATCCAGGTAGTATGTTTTCAAATACTGCATTCNTACTTACATCCAGGTAGTATGTTTTCAAATACTGCATTCTGAACAAAGCAGTTTTAGTGATGTTGGATGGATTCAACATATTTGTAGCATGCATGGTAACTTTATCCTTTTTTAGGTATGTTTTCCTTTCATTAGTAAACATATTTTGGACATGTTTAATTGTTTCATCATATCTAAAAATAAATATGCTCTATTCATTTGACATGTAAAAAAAAAGCACATGTGAAGAGCATTTTGACTTGGCATTTGAAAAATATGGTTCATTATAAACTGTTTCTTTACTTCCTTTGTGTTCTAAATGTTGTAATTATAACTCAAACCTTGTTCATACGTCAGATGCTTCAACACCTCGTTCGTAAGGATAAATTGGCAATAACATTAAAAATAAAGAAATTTAGTCAAAAAATTATAAAAACAAATAATTACCACAAAAATGTATTAAATACAGTTGCAAGTTACATTTAAAATAAATACGGGTTGTACAAACTTCACACACACACACGTAATGCGTCACATGATAAAATTAAAATAAACCCAGTAGAAATTCATTAACATTTATAGTCGCTAACTCGCAGCGTGCGAGTAAGATCACTGACCTGTCTGCTGTTCCATAGGGTGGTCTCTGCTGGTGCATTTTTTTTCTGTGCTGTACTTGTTTGCCAAAATATGCACACACAGCATGTTCCGTGCTCCGCCTTATGAGAGCTGTGCGAGCCGATGTTGATACGGATGCTCACCGTAAGCGGCAAAAAAAAAGTAACACCTGTCTCTTACCCTTTNAGCTGTGCGAGCCGATGTTGATACGGATGCTCACCGTAAGCGGCAAAAAAAAAGTAACACCTGTCTCTTACCCTTTTCTTTCTTCCTTGCCTATTCTACCCATCTTGTTCCCGTCAAAGCCACCTATTTTTTTTAACCAATTAAAATATTCTTACTTTTAATAAAGGGATGTTTTATTTTTATGTGACATGTTTCAAAATGTTATTTGGTACTGACACAACATTCAAAATGTAACAGCATTGCATTTTCCCTTATATTTTTTTCACATCAGTTAGGTATACACACTGATAAGAGTAGTTTTGAAGTGAAGATATCTGCACGTCAAAATATTGTCATCTCATTTCTTCTCAGAAAATGTAAATATAGGTCGTATTACGCTGTATGTGTGTGCAGTGCCGTGGTCAAATGTTGTGTTTTTTGACTCTGTTGTTTCTGCAGAGCTGGGATACAGTTTTCGTTAAAATACATCACCCTATTAAATTAATCCATATCTCATCAATCAAAACAATATAAAATGTCACATTTCCTTATGAAAAATGTACACATGGACCGTATTGTGGCTGTACTGTTAGGCATACGTGCGACGTTGCTGTCTTTCATTAATTTTAGCTTNATGTACACATGGACCGTATTGTGGCTGTACTGTTAGGCATACGTGCGACGTTGCTGTCTTTCATTAATTTTAGCTCGCTCAGTAGTCTTTTCTGCATAACTGGAGTATCGTTTTATTTGGAATACATTACCCTAATATGCAAATTTATATTTCATCATAATGATGCATAATTTTCCTGTCGGAAATGTGTAAACATGACTTCATGTACCCAATCAGAAAGCTGTGCTGTTTGGATGCAATTTTCAATTTTAAGGGAGCTACACGGCTCAAAATTCAATTTGGTGATACAAATAAATTTTGGGGAGCTGTAAGTGTATTTAAAATCAACATTTGACTAGTTTGACCACTGTGCATAGAATAAAAGGAAATATGTCATAAATTTCAACACATGCTAAATTACTTGGCACAATCACTTTGTTTGAGTAACAATTTCCCCTCTCCGGCAGGCAAACTCCAGTCGGTACGAGAAGAAAGACGACTTTGCAGTGGTGGTACAGCCATTCACAGAGCAGCTATATTTGCCAGAGGCGAATGGCATGACAGACTTCTCATNATGTACACATGGACCGTATTGTGGCTGTACTGTTAGGCATACGTGCGACGTTGCTGTCTTTCATTAATTTTAGCTTGCTTAGTAGTCTTTTCTGCATAACTGGGGTATCATTTTATTTGGAATACATTACCCTAATATGCAAATTTATATTTCATCATAATGATGCATAATTTTCCTGTCGAAAATGTGTAAACATGACTTCATGTACCCAATTAGAAAGCTGTGCTGTTTGGATGCAATTTTCAATTTTAAGGGAGCTACACGGCTCAAAATTCAATTTGGTGATACAAATAAATTTTGGGGAGCTGTAAGTGTATTTAAAATCGACATTTGACTAGTTTGACCACTGTGCATAGAATAAAAGGAAATATGTCATAAATTTCAACACATGCTAAATTATTTGGCACAATCACTTTGTTTGAGTAACAATTTCCCCTCTCTGGCAGGCAAACTCCAGTCGGTACGAGAAGAAAGAGGACTTTGCAGTGGTGGTACAGCCATTCACAGAGCAGCTATATTTGCCAGAGGCGAATGGCATGACAGACTTCTCATACTTGGCCATTGACTGCTTCCACTTGAGCCAGAAGGCCCATGCCAGAGGTAAGTTTCAGTCAAACCATTCTGCTTTGTGTTCACAAATACTGCTAGATAGCAGTACAGGTCAATTGTACATTCTACTACCAGACTTTGAAAGTTCGGAAGTTAGAGGTTTGAAATTATTAGCAGAATGTCATTAGTGTGTGTTATTTTTAAAAGAAATTGTAAAATGCTGCAAGCTGAGTTGATGTGCATGTGTTAACAGCAGCCAATTCCTATTGGAATAACCTACTTCAGCCTGTGGGGACGAAGTCACGGACTTGGGACAGGCTCTTCAAGACCTTCCTCTGTCCCACCAGGAGACACCCGTACATCTTCACATCACGGAACAGCATCAGATGACGGTGGCAACACATCTTGGCGTTGCTCCACGCACCAAGGATTACAACACCGTCCGACACGCTTCTGCCGCATGTCTGGACACACTGTTTCGAGGTGCACTTGCGGATATTACCATACAAGATTGCGTTGACTTCTGTGTCTTAGCAGAGCAGTGGCATTGGAAACACACCACAGAATTTCTCCTTCACTCTTTTCAAGTGATGAAAGTATGGCATGTTTCTGGAAACAGGAGCGCACAAGGAGAAAAATTCATAATGGTTGTGCACGTAAATTGCGGAAAAGGGGATTGTTGCGGTGTGGAACATGTGAGGCTAACTAGGAGTGGTTACGTCTTCCAATGACCAAAATATTGATGGGTTGTATTTTTTACAACTTGCAGTGTTGTTAATAAATTGTATTTTGTTAATCAAAACCTAAGGAACCGTAATCACTCTATTTGGTACACAGCTACAGACCCAGAATTATATTAACATGGGCCATATAACATTATTTCAAAAATGACATAAAAACCAAGCATAAAGTGCAGCATGTTTTGAAGTGTTTCATCACATTTCAAAAGGTTATATCTGTTAAACTAATGTTACAAGATGCCAAAGGGGCGTATCAGAGTTTGTGAGNCAGCATGTTTTGAAGTGTTTCATCACATTTCAAAAGGTTATATCTGTTAAACTAATGTTACAAGATGCCAAAGGGGTGTATCAGAGTTTGTGAGATGGTGGTCTGAATAAAAATGAAAGAACTAAATTATATTTGGATTAATTCACACAGCTGTTATTTACAGCATTAATCTATCTCCACTGTTACTCTGTACATTTCACAGTAAGCGAAATATTTAATGTCTATCTCAACTGTAATTAAAGTATTTCTCAATGTCTCTGGTTATAGTCCATTAACTCGCATCATTAACGCATGTTAGTCTGTCTGGTCCCACCATTTGAAATGTGTTTGTCTCGCGTATCCGGTCCAATAGTCCTGCCTGCTAGTTGTACTCTTCACTGCACAGATGCTTGCAGTCGCAGATTTATCTCCAGCTGGTCACTTTTGCCACCACTTGCTCTTCTGGCTCGTCGTCTATTGCTTAAGGCAGCACAATCACCCAGACTCCTAACTCTAATAAAACCTTACCTCAGAGGCCCGTCGCAGTTTAAATGATTGCTGGCCTTGATCTGAAAGGTTTGCCGCACCCAGAGTCACACTGAAAGAAGCTAGGGCATTAGCCAGAAAATTCTTTAGATAAACGCAGAAATTCAATCTGCTGAAGGTCAAAAGTGTGCGTCGGGTACTAGTCGGCGTAGGCGCGGCGNCCTAGTACCAGGGGCAGACCTAGGAGGAGGTACTCAACTATGAGGTGTGCAGCTTTGGGGTTTTTCACTAAGGGGCCTACAAGTTAGCGGACGGGCAGCGTGAGCTCGTTCCGGGGGGGTCAAGTTCTGAAGGCTGGGGCAGACTGTTTAATCAAGACTTGTATCTCAGTTAGTATAGCAGCTGCCTTTCGGTCGCTCCACTTACCCCTTCTAGGGATGAGGTGCTACGGTTCACATCCGCAATGGGACGGCAGGCAATGATGTACCTAGCTAGTGTGTACCATATTTTATCGCATTTAAGTCGCCTGTGCTTATAGGTCGCACCATTATTTTCAGTGTGTTAAAAAAATTATAATATTTATTGATTATAGGTTGCGCTCTTCGTTGTGGTTGTACATCCTGTACAACACGGCCTGCGCCACGAATGGCTGATGCACCCGACCTTGACGAAGGCCATGTGGCAGCTGTGTCCTTGCAAGCAAGCAGTGTTGCCACGCTTAGCTACAGGCCTACAGCACACACACAGTGCGCTGCAAGTTTGTTGAACGTAATTCAATTAGAATGTCCAGATATAGCGCTCAAGATGCAGCCTTAACTAATGGAGTTAATATATTTATTGGAAAAAAGAAATAACTTATAAACATGTAATTTAATTAGAAGTGAAATTTTTACGGAAAAATTTTATTGAGCTCTTTTTTTTATATATATATCAAGTATTTCTAACGATGTATTTTAAAAGCAAAAATTTTACCATTATTTCTGCAGTTTATCTTTGAAAGTTTTAAATAAGCTTGTAAAATATAGAAATGCATTTGAATATTTCCATTACGTAATTCCTTTCGCAATCCTTAACAGAAAAAGAAATTTTAAAAGAATCAAATTAAATAAAATGAATTGATTCTTGCCATAAGATAACTGACAATCTATTTTCTTGAAAGCTTTCTGTGCAATGTTCAGAGATAGCAACACATTAGTGTTGGTTCTTGAGTACCAAATGTTAGCACTGACTTACAGGTCTTTCTCTTATATCGTCTTTGCGCCGCACGTAGTGTTGTTTTGATGTTCTGGCAGTGAAGAAGTGTGACAGTTTCTTGATGGAAAAGTGATGTACCTACACTGCAGGTTTAAAAATAAAAGTGATTTTGTTCGCTGAAGAGTTTGGAAATCGAGCCGCGGGCCGTGAATTCGGAGTAAATGAAAAGTTAGTGCGGGGCTGGAGGAATTTTTCTCGCTTATAAGTCGCACCCCGAGTTTTCAATAAAATACAGTCCCGACAGACTACGCACCAGGTCTGCGTAACTGGACGAGGCCGCTTGGAGCGGCGTGGAGGCAAGTTGCACTCGTTCGCACACTCGTCATCGCTGCTGCTGTTGCTACTGGCAACGTAATAGATTACGTCGCGTGATACACTGGGCCAATGGAAGTGACGTAACAAGTTCCACAGTTTGTTTTGCACCTGGGTGTCCTGCAAATGTGCTGTGCATGTAGTGGAGTATGTCTGCGCGTTGTGTGGCTGGCACGTAGATTTTCCATGCGGTGTTTTCTCCACGCAGCCCAGTCTCCAGTCGATTGTAGATTACACGACACCGGTCTGTGGTCTGCTAGTTACCGAGTGTGACCTTGGCCTGCATGTCCAGTTCAGTTGTTTGCGACCTTACTNACACCGGTCTGTGGTCTGCTAGTTACCGAGTGTGACCTTGGCCTGCATGTCCAGTTCAGTTGTTTGCGACCTTACCAGTGTCGCAGAGCTCGCGTTGAGCTTGACGTCTGATGCAACACGGTTAATATAGGTTGGTGTTTGTCTCACCGGCATGTTCAGAAGGGGTGGGGGGAAGCATCCCTTCCCACTCATCATATGCTGTATTTTCTGCACTTGGTGACCTGGAAGCTTGGGACATGCTCAACATTGAAATCGTACGCTTGCAGTAGCATTGACCAGCAGGTCAGTTTGCTCTGCACTTCATGCATACTATGCAACCAGACCAAGCAGTGGTTGTCTGTCTGTAGCGTGAAGCGCTGGTACTCCAAATATGGATGGTACCGTTTGAGCGCCCATACTAGTGCAATGTGTTCTCTCTCGTTGACATCATATAGTTTTAGGTCGGCCCAAACTTATCGCTGCTGTAGTCTATAAGCCGTTCGCCATTGTCGCAAAGTTGGAAAAGGATGGTGCCTAGGCCTTGTTCACTGGCGTCTGTCTGGTCATAGAGATGTCTACTGGGGGCATGGCGCGCGAGGGCCTTACACTCCCTAAAACTGCTTTTGAAGGCCAGGAAACTGTCATCAGCTTCTGCATTCCACACGAACTTGCAGCTGGGCGACATGAGTGCGGTGAGAGGTGCCGTTATTGTTGCCAAGTCTTGGATGTACTCGTGCAACCAGTTCAGCAGGCCGAAAAGCTTCTCGACCTGTTTCCTGGTGCGTGGCCTCTCGTAGTCATCATCACTCACAGTTGTTCGTTGTTTAGTCTGTTACTGTCTTTGTCCACATTGTGTCCCAGGAAGTCCAGCTGTACTTTTCCTAGGTGGCATTTGAGGTTCGCACTTGTGAGCCAATTGTTGGCAAGGCGCTCCAGTACTAGGGTAAACTGTGAATGTGGTCGTCCCATGTCTCGGACCAAATGACGTCGTCTAGGTAAGCGAGCGTAAAGTCTCCTACCAGACCGTCTCAGTACCTGGACCATCGCGGCTTGAAATGTTCAAGCCGAACAGCATCGCACAGAATTGAAACCGCCTTCCATCCAGTGCAGTGAATGCGGTTTTGTATCTGTCTTCTGGCTTCACTGATCCTGCCAGTAGCCACTGCGCAGATCCAGGGATGACATAATTTTTTCGGCCATTCCTAATATGTTGAGCGCATCCTTCACGCTGATGTAGGAAGTGATGGCAGTGGGGGGGCTTATGGTGACCAGATTGAGGAGTCGAAAATCGACGCAAAAACATGCTCAATCTTTATTCGGCGCTAGTGTGATTGCCAAATCGTAGCGACTTTCTGTCGGTTCAATCACCCCCTCCGCTAACATCCCGAGATCTGTTCTTGGATGATATTACACTGGTGGCTAAGGTAGTTGTGTGGTGGTGTGAAAATGAGCCTGTCATGTTCTGTTAGTATTGCGTTTCATTGCATTTCTCACTGTTGACCGACACTGGAATGTGTCTGATCTTACTTGGTGCAGTTTGTTGATCTGCGAGGAGCTGCTGTAGTAGGGCCTGTTAAGGGTTCAGAGTCGGGATCAGCTCGTCAGGACTGGGGGAGGCGACGTCTGGTCTACCTATCCATTCCGCTTGTTTCCCGGTGGCATCGGACTGTCCTTCGCATCCACTGATTTTCCTCTTTTCGTTCCAGGGCAATCAGTATGCCAGTGGTACTACTCGCCTAGACAGTTTTTGCATGGGTATGGTGGCTTCTTCGGTTTGTCCCATACCCGTTTGACATTGTTGATTACCATTAGTTCAATTGGCTTTGCTGGTGGTTGTGGTTGTGAGTCGTGCGATTGTTACTGGTTTTACTTCCACCGAACCTGCCGGTTGTTTCGTGCGATGTACTCTCCTCGCGGTGCTGGCTTTTGCACTTAGTGTCTTCCAAGATCATTATCGAGCGCATGAACGCCTCTAAAGTGCCGTGAATGAGTGGTGCTAATGCACTGCGGTATTCCGGTAGGACCGTTCCGGCTACTACCTCCGGTTCTTCGGTCACTGTCGACTTGGGTGGTATTGTTGTACCAGATGTATCTTCTGCATAGCAAACACCATTAATGTTTCGTGGGCCAATTGTTGAAAACTGCGCAACTGTGTGCTTGTAAAGAGAAGAAAGTACCATTATATCGGCATTGGAATTGTGATAAAAATNTGGAATTGGGCCACTCTTTCTTGCAAACACCATAAAGGTGGAGCTGGGTTGTAAGGTCATCCAGAAAGGCGTGGATGTCCTCTGTCTGTAAACACTCAAACATCAGTAACAATTGAAACCATGCTGATGTGTTATTAACGGTTTGAGTAATATTTTCCTTCTCTATGTTCTCCCTGTTGTATTTATTTTATTTATTTATCGTATGGCAATTTAGACACTTATAAAAAGAACAATACATAGACATTTATTTCGAAGTGTCTTGTAGTCAGGAGATCCTAGGATTATCTGACAGCCAGTAAGTGCTAGTTCATTTAGCGTTACCCAGAGTGCACCACGAGGAGGCAAACTAGCTTTACACCCCTCCCTGTTGTATGCTTCCTCGGGTTGGCACAGATTGATGTAGATTTTGCAAGCGGTACGGTGAAAGCAGTGGTGGGGCATGGATTCTGCATGGCAGTTTGTGTTGCCATACATAGCGCCCAATGCGTTGTGCATGCCTGGCATTCGTACTAATGTCCTATGTCTGCTATCCACTCGTTCGTGGGAACACACCTTTGGTGAGCTTGATGCCCACAAAGCCGGCACTTCACTACATCGTTCCCGATACCGTAGCACACGTGCTGTTAACAGTGCGTTGGTGGTAATTGATTACCATCGATTAAGTCTGAATAGTCTAGCATCTCTTCCGACAAACTGTCCCTCGTGAACGCGGTAGTGCTCCTGCGATGCAACACATTGGGGGTGGTATGCCTGGTTACATTGTATGAAAGTTTATTATGTTCAGTCCGTTTCCATCACACAACATTTGTGCACCGTTTGTACGGTCGTAATTGGATTGATTGAGGTTCTTGTTTGCACTGACGCTGTTATTTTTATTAGAGGTTTCACAAAACCGGGTGTTCGGATTGGGTGTATGCAGGTCCAATTCAGCTTGGCTGGTATTGCAACAGTCGTTTGCAATATTGTGATACATGGCACATGATTTGCATGATTAATTGAGATACGTGACCTCAGATTACTATTTGTGCATGTACACTGACAAGGATTGGCATTGATAGTATAAAAAGTATGGTGGTTTTGCTCGTTACTGGGGCTATAGGGAGGGGGGAGGGGCAGCTCGCATGCCCTAGTGTATATTTGTCACAGCTCGGATTCCTTGTTCTGCAGTGGTGCGTGACATCACTTGGGTGGTGTGATGGGGTGGTATAAAATGGCCGCTTCATTCAGGAATGTGAGATGCTATTGGCAATGGCCATTGTTGACAGCATGCCCCTCCGTCAAATTGAAATTTTATGGAAATGTTTGCCAAAATGTGGTTGAAGAGCCTGAAACTGATCTAACCTTTTTTTTTCCCTAACATATTTTAAAAATTCCATCGTGGCACTCCACTGGTGCCTGAAAAGCTCTTGCACTAGAAACTTGGGGCGTAAATTTTTATATAAAAATTTACGAAAAATGTTACAAAGTTGAAGAAACTGTTTGAGAACATTAGGCACTTTTTTATTTGGCCACCGTCATGTTGTCTGCACAGTTACACACTCTGTGTGCCAGTATTGGTACGGTTTTACAAAAGTAAATGAAAAGCAGTTTTTGGTTATTTACACGTGCGTAACACCTGAAGAGTGTTTAGACACACATCCAGATGGCATTACATTGATACTCTTGACACTTNGAGGGGGGAGGGGCAGCTCGCATGCCCTAGTGTATATTTGTCACAGCTCGGATTCCTTGTTCTGCAGTGGTGCGTGACATCACTTGGGTGGTGTGATGGGGTGGTATAAAATGGCCGCTTCATTCAGGAATGTGAGATGCTATTGGCAATGGCCATTGTTGACAGCATGCCCCTCCGTCAAATTGAAATTTTATGGAAATGTTTGCCAAAATGTGGTTGAAGAGCCTGAAACTGATCTAACCTTTTTTTTTCCCTAACATATTTTAAAAATTCCATCGTGGCACTCCACTGGTGCCTGAAAAGCTCTTGCACTAGAAACTTGGGGCGTAAATTTTTATATAAAAATTTACGAAAAATGTTACAAAGTTGAAGAAACTGTTTGAGAACATTAGGCACTTTTTTATTTGGCCACCGTCATGTTGTCTGCACAGTTACACACTCTGTGTGCCAGTATTGGTACGGTTTTACAAAAGTAAATGAAAAGCAGTTTTTGGTTATTTACACGTGCGTAACACCTGAAGAGTGTTTAGACACACATCCAGATGGCATTACATTGATACTCTTGACACTTGTGAAGTTTACATACAGTTCCAACACTAGTACGTTGAATAGAAAATTACGTGTTGTTTGCCATGTTTATTTAAAATTTTAAGACTTAAGTTTTCAAAAGTTGCTAAACGATGTAAAATGCCTTTTGTAGCCATACCAGAAGGGTGCTATGGTCGCGAGACAGACTTATAAAAATTGCTGCGCAATGAATTTAAAAATGTTACTTCTGAAATTTTTCAAAATATTTAAAAAGTGACCTTTTTAGTTACACCGGAAGGGCGCCATAAGACGAGAGGTTGAGGTTGGAGAATGGTGGGGACGTCTCAGATGCACTGTTACTCGTGCAAAGTTCTGGAGGGAAACACTCATCAGATTCTTTTTATTAGATTTCTTACTGGCTACTCTGTTGTGGGCCGTGGCCGAGTCACCCAGGTGGCTAAGCTGTTCTCCCGATCCTCTACGTCTGAACTGATGATGGCTTATTTACGGTGCGATAGGCTGCTAGCACTCAGCAGTCACAGTCGGCCCAATACTGCCATAGGTGCCCGTTGTGAGGTGGACAGTTATATTGGTATGAAATTAGCTAAATGCGGAGTTGTAAGGCCACTCTACACACCAATTAAACACTGGTACAAATATATATTACACTGAAAACACTTAAAACCCTAAGTGTCTGGTTGATGGGTCCAGCTCCCGAAATATCTTTAAGAAGCAAGACCTGTAATCAAAACGTCTGACTTGGTGTTGAAGTCATTTATTGACGTTCTGACAATTCAAACCAGTTGACGATGCTCACGTCATTAAGCAGACCCGATGCACTAAGGTCATCAGGAGCCAATGCGGGAAAGATTCCCATCTTGCTTCCTCTATAATGGAAGACGGACCGCTCCCATTGGAGTTAGCTCGCCATTGATTGTCGTTACTGCTATGGTGAGGCTAGCAAGGTAGCCGAGAAGCACGGTAGGGTTTGTGAGCTGCGAGGCGGCTGTTTGTCTAGTCCAAAGACTCAGAAGCTGGATGGTAACAAGCAAAGACTTGTGGCGTGAATGCACTGTTGAGCAGCAATTCGTCTGGCAACTGGATGGTAGCATTGGAACCTGTCTGGGCAGCGACATCCTGTAACTACGCTCCGCGAGCCAGTCTCTAACTCAAGGCTGCAAGCTCCTTATATACACGGAAAGCAGGGCTGACGCGGGGGGCCCAGAGGTAGCTATACGGCAGAAGAGGAGAGAGAAACGAAGAAGGGCAGCGGAGATGGCCAAAGCAGGCGGCTCGTTTCAAGGCTGGAGTGGTGAGCAAGCCCTCTGCATTAAGCGGGTTGCGGACTGACAGGAGGCAGGCGCTGCTCTTCTGTAACCTTGGGCAATTAGCGGCCAAGTCTCTTCTTGGAGATGGCGGTGGCTAGATTGATTTGTTTCGCCCGTGGTGCGTCACCCTTAAAATTCCTATACGCACTTGTCTACTGTAAGATAGTACAAGAAATATTTGGTAACCTTAAAATTGCCCGAAAGGTTGTTATTTTAAATTAGTGATATGGTAATATTAATACAAAAAAAACATGTTACCTGAATATCACAAAACAAAAATGTCCACAAATGCATATTCCTTACAATGAAATAGTAACTTCCGTAAATAATTTCATCCATACAATTGCTACATGTAGTAAAAAAAAACCACTAATACATGGGTATATTTACATTTGATTTTACTTTACGGACAGATATTCATGTTGCATTTCACTATTACCTTGGCTGATGTTGAAACTTTTGGCTTTGCGTCTACACAAATACACAGTGGTGGAGCAGAACAGTAAGTACGTGACTTAGCACAGTAGGCAAGCTGTGCAGCGTTGCAAAGTCCACACACAGCTAGCTGGTAACAGCAATGTTGCCATGTTTCCAAACCAGGAGTAACCACAAAGTTTACACACACACACACACACAACCAAAACATTTTTTTTTTTAAACATAATCTCCTCTTGCATTGTTTTTGAGGGAAACTGCTGCTATTTAAGCTATCGTTAGAACAAAAATAAACCCGCACTGCATTTGTTTTTCCCACGGGCAACTGGCTGTGTCAGTAAAAGTTATCGTTACAGTGGATGTTTTGTTATAACGCATACTCGTTACATCGGACTTCTGCTGTAATTAAAAAANAAAAGTTATCGTTACAGTGGATGTTTTGTTATAACGCATACTCGTTACATCGGACTTCTGCTGTAATTAAAAAATCTGTTTTGCAATTTTTAAAAGAAGGTGTACGGACTACATTAAATTGTTCATAAAATTTATATCTTCTACACATGAAATATATGGTTTTTTTTCAATGCAATTTCAGAAAAAAAAAACATAATGCATACATGCTCTGCAACGTGACAAACATCGTCCAGAGAACAGAAAATTCCATGGAAGCCAGTCAGGTGGGTGTGTCTTTGCGGGAACAGGATTCAAAGTGCAGCGCCATCTAGCGAGAAACCTATCAATTACACGTGAAGTAACAGCACAGTTATCTAGAGTTCTATAGATTATACTCTCACGCATTTAATCGCATAGTGGGTAGGTAAGAGAGAGGGAGAAAGAAAGAAAGAAAGAAAAAAAGAAAGAAAGAAAGAAAAAAAAAGAAGAAGAAGGAATTTATTAAAATTTTAAATCATTGGCATCTAGCACTTGAGCAAGTTTATTGAACTGACAGCAGCTCTACAGCACCACCTCCGCTTGTGCAATTCACTCTTTTTTCCTAACTGTACTTTTCTGCTGAGATAAAACATGCGCAGTGTTGTACATTCCAAGTCCCGCCCTATGGCAAACCCGCCAACGTCGACATTGATGCGCGTGGCAGAAGGGGAAAAACCCACCAACATTGTACCTTTTCCCCCTTTTTTTTATACCTCGGCTCGCCTGTTCAACCCATCTTGGTCCCCTTAATATTTTTCCTGAGAATTTTCCTTGTTACATATGTTTTTAACTGTCTAGTTTTGTAATAAGTTATTCTCCCTGGTTTTACGTGTCATCAGCAGAAAATGCGTAATGCAACTGCTATGAGTTAACAAAGGTAGAGAAAAAAATGGCACGCACACACACCCTTCTAATGTGTCGTATTTTCCCGTGGCAATACAAATTATTTCTTCATCACGCAACTTTATTAATGCCAAACTGCAAGGACAAAAACAAAATTGTACGTACACGATGAGTCACCTCTGCGACAAACTTCATGAGAATGTTCCTTGCAAAATGTCAGAAAATGTGTGACAACGAATGCCACGGAACCACTCCTAGGGGCAGGAAACACTAGTGAAAATGGGGTTGAAATAGTGAACTTTATTGAATTACACAGAAACCATCTGATATTAAGAGATCATGTTATGAATGCATGTCAAACAATTCAAAAATGGTAACACTCAACTACCATTGTTAGCCTACCGCATTCTCTACATGGTAAAATGGGGGTTGCCACCCCTTTGAATAGTGAAAAAGGGTCTTTGTAAATCGCTATATAAAGTGTGATCACGGGGTATGAATTAAAATGGCAAAATGTAAAAAAGTTCTCTTGGTGAGAAAGCCTTTGACAAATGCCATGCCATCCCATCCATCTTTGTAAATGTCCGTTTTCTTAGTCGATGCTACAGAGTTTTGCAAAATGTTTTACAGTACTTGTGCCAGACCTGTTGTTCTTGTTTGTCTCTCGTGCTGTGGGTTTGGTCTGTTTAAAGCGCACACACGCTCTTTATATATATTTTTATTGTAATACTGGCACAATGCAACGTCAACATTATGAAAATGTAGCATTCTCCCTTTGTAACTAATACTGCCACATCAACAACTTGAGAAAACAAAGTGTACAAGAGCACGTTTTGTGATTATCTAAACAAACGCCATTTCAAGTTCTAACGACGCATTCAATATCCCTGAATGTTGTTCTGACTAGCATTTGATTCAAAGCAGCTAAGGTTTTATTACTTTACATGTGGATCTCATACACAATCATTTCCTGTTTTCACCAAGCATTAGCGTATTTTGGGATTTCTGAAAATCTCGTGATTTTGAGCCCTGGGGAAAAACATGTATCTCTACGAATAAAGTCTTTATTGTAATAACAAACAGTTTCTAGGGTGCAGCATTTTAGGGCTGATTTGTGGCCCATTATAGATCAGTTTTGCTGTTAATCTGCCTTCATCTCTCCATTTCAGGTATTTCTTTACCGGAACATGTCAACATTAATAAACTATGTGTTGTTTACTTTCGTTAACGGTAAAAACAGTGTCAACTGTCGCAAACTGAATTACCTGAAATTTTTTTATTACAATTTTTTCTAAACTAGGCACGGCTTAGAATTGATGGCATCTAAGATTCAAATAAATACAGTATACGCCTCTAGAATATCATCTTTTTCAGAAGACCTCTGCCTGTCTAAATAAATTTTTATTTAATTTTTAAAAAATGTGTAATTTGTCACGCTAAAGAAAACTAAACAAACTTCACGAGAAAAAAAAAAAGCATACAGGGGTTGGAGGTAGATCAATATTGGTGCAACATTTCCCAAAATATCAATAGCAACACCCTTTCTCTTTAACGAACCTATTTCTGCAACCTGTGAAAGGTTTTTTCTATTTAGGTTCTACTGTATTGAAATAAATTAATATTTAATTACAATAAATTATTGTTCTAATAATAACCAAACTTAAATATAATTTTTTACTTTTTGGGGGTCAAAGTCTATCAAAATAATTTAGATCTTACAAACACATAGATCTTACAAGTTTATTCACAGGAAATATTTAACTGTTCTTAAAAAATATATAGGGCTGTGTGAATACTCGGTATACTGAAACAAAAACAAAAAATAACAACTTTCATTTTTGTTTTGGTAAGAATTTTGGTTACCAAAAGTTATAACAAAATGAAAATTCTCTATTTCAATGAATTATTGGGTGTTAAGTTAATATTAATATTGTGCAACAAATTAAATTTTTGCCTTTAAATCATCTTGTTCGTTTTCATCATTTTATAAATGAAATAACTACATAAAACGAAAATTTAAATTTAAGCAAGATCCCTGTGGTAAATACTCCATATCACACATTTTTTTTGGTTTAATTTTGCAACAAATTTGTTATAATGAATAACTTGCTAAAATGTTATCAAACTTATTAATCTTTCGTTAAGGCCGAGATCTAATGGCATTAGTTTTCATTTTCGTTTCAGTTTCACGAAAGTTTATAACATATCTTTCATTTTTGTTTTGCGAGAAAAAAAAAGCTTGAGTAAACTTTTAATGAGGTCTTTGCATCTAGGTGACCAGGGGTAGGGGTAGGTCAGAATCGGTCAAAATTCATAAATGATGTGAGAACCATGGAAGGTCGTAATTTTTGATAGCTGACTTTAAATGTAATTGATTTTGGAATTCTAGAAATGCAATCCAGTAAATTTTTTTAATATGTTTTGGAATAAAGTTGTTTATATTACAAAAAATTTGTTGTATTTTACAAAGATCACACAAAATACATTACATATTATTGAAGGTTTACAAGAGGATACACTGACACTACGCTTTATCTTGAGCCACTACAAATAAATTAAATGTCGGCAGTGAAATCTGTGAATCTTAAACATAATATATTTTTAAGGGTTATGTGCTGCTCTAATATACTTCTCTTTACATAATACATCCACTAGAGTTTTACACAATTTGATAACTTTCTGTAAAAATATAGATTATAAATTTATTTTTTTGTTAAAACTATGCTTGGCATAAGAATTCCACTAGGAAAAAAAAAATGAAAATTATGCTCCATGTTTTTACCTTTTTCCCTTCAAACTTACAAAACAGAGCAAAATTTTAATATTTTGAGTTTTGCCAATATTCTACATTTCTGGAACTGGTGCCACTTTATTAACCAATAAGAAACTAACATATTTCCACTTGGCAAATTTACAGCGAAACATGTCCGGTCACAAACTTCACAATTTTAAACTAGCATAAACATAATTATATTTTTTGATGCAACTAGTTTACAATTACTACCATACTAAAAAATTAAAAATAATTAAAATTCACTAACATATAGTAAATCAAATGCTCTTGCTTACTTAAACACAGGATACGATTAATTTTGTACCGAGAAAGTCAAACTAAAGCCACTAAAAGTCAATATTTGCAAACTTTTTCTATTATAAAACAGTTTTCAGACAAGAAAGTGATACAGGTGCGACACTCTTATGTATGCATAAATAAAACTATGTACAGATAAAATATCAGCTATCACTCGACAAGAACAGGGAAGAAAAACCAATAAGAGAATATAAACCCCCCTCTCCTGATTTTTTTTGCTTATCAACAATTCCACAGTGTGAGACGTGTGGCTGCTGTAGTAGACAGATCCACACGAACCATGCGAATTTGCATCAACACCAAATACACTTCTTACATGTCGGCCAATACACTGTTTGGTGACATTGTTAAGTGTACATACTATAGTCACTTGCAAACACGTAACTGTCTGTAACAACAACTTCATTAAAATACTGAACACAGGTGAAGTGTACACTTCCAAATTTTTCAGCATGAACACCATACAAAACTGTGTACAGTATATTATTTTTAAATTTTTCACCAGATAAGTCGCACGTACGTAACTTAAGAATATTAAAGAACTGAGAGAGTACATAAACATAAGAAACGGTAGCAAACACTTCCCCCTCAAAAATGTTGTATAATTAAACCCAGTTTCAATGGGTTAGATGTATGTTTGATCGACATACAATAAAACTCTTTTGAGAAGTTCCTGAACAGACTGAAAAATTAATTCTTTAAAACCAAAAAAACTTGTTCAGAGGGTAAAATTACTTTTGTGTTAATAGATCAGCTGCAAAATTATGTAAACTTATTAAACAATAAAATTTCTTAGAAGTGTGTTACTGAACCACACAATTATAGGACCCCTTCTATCGTAAGTGCATTAAATACAACTCGTTGCCAAGTTCCACCACAAAAAGCTAATTATTTAGTCATTGAGAGGAAGGAACGCAGATAATTTATAATGTTCGTACACTTGCAAGCAAAACACAAATTACTTCGGAATTAAAAAAAAAAACCTCAAACAAAACATGAGATGTCAATACTGTATCCCCGTCAGTACAATCTATGCACAAATCCACAGTAAATGTGATGTGCTTCCAATATCTAACAAGGTAAGTCTAAAACTGGATGTTTATCTTCTTATTTATAATTTACCTTTACTTTACTACTATTTCCAATAAAATAAACTAAAAAACAAATTCAATAAAACTGACAAATACATTTAGAAGATTTTCATTAAAAATCCACTAACAGCACAAACACAGAATATGTAACAATCATATACACACAATGTTTTTGCAAAACACTTTTTAAAATATAAATTAAAACCTATCAAATACATAATAAATTTTTACTTTATTTAAGAAATATTTTTGAGAACTGTTTACGGGTCTACAACAAAATCTACAGCACAAACTTTTTATTCTTAATTTCTAAAGGATGCTACCGATATGCACATTTAATGTGGCCTACACATTACAGCAATAAAATCATAAATGCTCAAGGAAAAAATACTTATGAAAGAGTCTTTAAGTAAAAAAAACCACACCTTCAAGTGGAACACGCACGAGTGTTTGCAAGCGAGTCCTGAGCACCGCGACGTGCAAACCTGACTATCACACGAGTATGAACGGGCGAGCACTGCTCTAGTAAGAGTCTGCATCGTCGTCTGCATCATCGTCGTCAAAACTGTACTTGACCTGCTTGCGTGCCCGCCCACTGGGTTGCTTGCGAGGTGCCACCTCTGCCGACTCACTGTCTGAAGTCGATGCAGCCACTGCCACCTTCTTACTCTTCTTTGGCTGTCGGTCATATCACAAAAATACATACACAACTTTGACGTACGAACATTTACAGTGACGCAAGGCATTTCAGACTCTCTTTAAGTCAGAATTAACTGGTAGGGATTCATACTCAGAAAAACATACACAACAGAAGGAAGGAAATGTGACTTCCTCTTCTTTTACTGCATCTCAAGTTTAGACACTGTACAGATGTTACTAACAATTTTATAATTATCACGTATGCAGTAAGTGTAGAATATAATTTAACATTTTTTTCCCATGAATAAAAGCACAGCATTTAACTTTTATTTTTAATGTCAATACATATAATGAGAAATATTTGAAATATTTATTAAAAGTCAAAATAAACAATTTGCTAAAATACATCCCCAAATATTTAGAAGTATTATTTTACTCCTACCAAAGTAAAATAGGAAAGATTACTTTTATTTCATAACCACTTCTTTGGAGATGAGGAGAATGCTGTCTTAATGTGAGATTATAATAGAGGACTCTTATTTTCGGGTAAATTTCAGGGTGTAATTTTCAAGTTACTTTCTAGACATATTGAATTTGAGTGCACTTTAATTTGGATCAGCTTCTATTTGATGAATTACATTAGGATCTTATATTGGAAGGCATCTTGAATTGAAAAAACTTATGGTAGAGGTAATTTTACTTTAGGGTGTCTTATTTTTATAGTCATCCTTTAGGATAGATTGATATTTTTACGTATGTGTCTCTGTCTCTATCTATCTATTTATCTTTATCTGTCTGTCACGCAGAGATATCTTCAGGGTCACCCTCACCCCCCCCCCTCTCACAACACACAAGACGCAGCATCCGTGTACTCCTTGGCAACCAAGGGACCGCCCTTCAGGCTTTGGACAGAGTACAGGTAGGATGTGCTTGACTTATTTGCTGGCCCAATAAATTCAATCACATCTACCTTGGTGTTTTCCTTATGCTCTCACTATTTTGCTACCCTCCTCCTCGTTTTCTCCCCTTTCATCCACAAATCTTCAACCATACTTCCTGGTCTGGCACAGCTGCTCCAAACCCAACTCCTGCCAGGCTTAGTGGATAGTTCCATTACCTCATGTGCTGTCGGTAGGGGTATGGCGGTTGTCCTGCCATGTCTGTTAACATGGGGAAGGACTGCGTAATCTCAAACCACCTTAACTGGGCATTCACCTGCTTGTCATTAAGGTGTAGAGGTATAGTTTTCCTCTCCTGCCCTTAATGCATACTACAAACAGCTGACAACTGGGGTATGGCAGTAGCGCTGCCTTGTCGGTCGGTCGCAACAGGGAAGGTGTGTCTGAACCTTCTTCCACTTTAACGGAAAGCCAAAGATCCCACCAACCAATTGCTCATCGCGAACCCTTCGAGGCACTCAAGAGTGTCAGCAGTACCCCGCGGAACCTGTTTTACTACAAATAAGATGCGGAACAGCCTGGCATCGGCACTGTGAGGGAGGTCGCAGACCCCTGGGAGGCACGTCCACAGGACACCTACTACTCTTATCCCCATGCCACACCACCGAGATGGGCAGGTGGAAAGCGGCTAAGCAAGCTTTGGCTCTGGCCAGGGAGGCTGCCGAGTCGAGAACTAGGGCTGTCAGGGTTTACACTGACCTAAATGAAGAAGCTGCTTGCAACCGAGCTCTGACTACACCTGAGTAAGAACCAGTCAGGAATCAGATGCCAGTTCCAGAGGATATGACTAAGGAACCTCTGCTTGACTCTGGGGGACAGGGGTAGTATATCAGTCTAAATTCCAATAATAACCCTTTTATTTAGTATCATATAAGGTCATTGGATAAAGATAAAGGATTAACTGTACTTTTTTTTAACAAAGCACATGGAGTTTTTGTTTACAAATGCAGAAAAGGACATTTAGCAACTGTTTACAGGGTAAATATTAAAACAGGTCTTATAGAGAAAATGGCGGGACTGGGACACTTATATTTTATCTGGGCAAATGTGTTACATCGGTATATCTTAAGTGAGTTTTACTTCCTGGCACTGGGCTTTGGGAGGTGCGCTGGTTAGAGCTGGTCGGGTTGGCACATGTATAGGGGTGTACCCTGGTGTGATGCTTAGTCGTCTGACTACTTTGTCAGCGCTAGCTAGCCGTGTGAAGGAAGTCTGCTTCTTCAGTGGTGTCGACAGAAGCGGTGATACGGCGTGGGGTATGTGCCAAAGGAGGCTCTGCGATGGCTTGGATGAACCGGTAGCTGGCCCTCACTGGCGAGCAGCCTCCTCCTCCTTTCAGGTGTATACCTGGCTGGCACCTGAATTTCTACCATAGATCGTACTCCCTCAGGGTAAAAAAATGACTTTTTAAGGACTTCCAAGGACTTTTTAAAGATTTTTCTAAGGACTGTGCTGATTCACCCATACGGCCTTTACCGAAAACATTGCAGCATGGTTGACATCTTGGCTTGTGCTTGCCTATACCACAAGAAAGCCATTTTTGTACAGCACTTTCTCGAAACAATATATATTAAAGATGCACTTTCTTGGCATGTTCAAAGACAAACATCACATGGTAAAATTACACATAGATGTAGGTTCCCGTAAAAGACGAAACTACAGTTATAATTTCCATGAACAAATACCATTACACTGCAACTACTAGCGCTCTCTGTTCTGAGGTATTTAGAATCACTCTGAAATCCTGGTACATACATTAAAAAAAAGTTGTACTTGCTACGAAAAATCTGACACGTCATGCCAGATTCACGCAATAAGAAGCGCCAAGCTATTTNAAAAAGTTGTACTTGCTACGAAAAATCTGACACGTCATGCCAGATTCACGCAATAAGAAGCGCCAAGCTATTTTTTTTTGTATTTACTCCGGGTCACAATAATATCACTGGGTTTTCAACACCACCTTGTGCTAAAAAATGACGTGCAAAATAATAGTTACATGAAGAAATACTGAAACTTCAACAGAACGCAAAAATTGCCTAAATCGAAATCGGACTAAGGTTGTGCAAGAAAGCCATGTGCAGAAATAGAGAGCTGTGTGACTTAAGCCTACGTGCCATGCTGGATGGTTCATTGGAAGATTCCATGAAAGCTTGCATGGCTGGTTCCGTGGATGGTTCCATGGATTTGGCCATCTGCTTGACGTTTTCGTAATTAGTTGGGTGCAATTTTCAATGAAAGGTTTCTTACAAGGTCAAAATTTTTAACCAAACGGAGAGAGTGTGGTGGAATGTGGTATTTTCTATACTCTTAAATTTATTTCTTTAGAAAAACAGTGCTAAAACTACTAAACAAAAATAAATAGTAAATGAAAAAACAGTGAAAATATTTATCGGTTCTAATAATAGCATTTTATGAGAATTATGGTAAACATTAGTTTTTTATTTAACACAAAAGGTTCAGTTATCACAACAAAACCATTAGATTATATGCAGAAGTTGAAGTAAAATCATTAAAAATCCACTCGCCACTTGTGCGGCTGCAAGTATCGTTTGACAAATTATTCCATAAAATCCTCCTACCTGCTTGCATACAGACTCGGGTAGCAGGTCTCGTGTAAGCTTCCACCCAAGCCTGTACAGACAATTTTCTCATGCCACACAGGCTTTATACAGTACAGCTGATAATGCCACAATCGTGGTATTTTCGCATACAAGTACAAAAGCATTTTAGTATGTGGTACGTTATCCTGAAAACTCAACCCAATATTTATACCAAGAAATTTGTATGTCTAACATCACTGTGGCCTGACTTACAGAAGAGTCTGATGCAATAGGCAATAGCACAAAATGCTACATGTTTACAAAAAAAATATTTGACACAGTAATATTACTTGTTAAAGTACTATCGTTATAGCAATTATCAAAAAATTAAGGAATTTGAAGGGTTGTGTAAAAAGAAATAAGGACTTTTAAGGACCATGCAACAAAATAAGGACTTATAAGGGCCCTTAAAAACGAAAATAGCAATTAAGGTCATTTTAAGGACTGTACAAACCCTGTCTACTTCCAGGACTCCAACCAGAGCTAGGCCCCTGCTTGGCTGCTTTACCCTCGCCCAGCCCTATGATGAGTCATAAAAGGGGGGGGGGGTGACAGTGACAGTACAGATAGGCAGATAGTGGGTGTAAAAAAGGGGGTAGGCACGGCGTGATGGTGGGTAAGGTGCTGACTGCTGGATAGGGTAGGCAGCCTGGACTACTGGCCTTCAGTCTAGTGGCTTGGTGAAAGAGAGAGACGTCGCTGGCAGACCCAAGTACCAAATGGAAGGTTACAGTATCAGATTTAGGGGCATCCGTTCTCATGGCTATTTGGTGAGTGGGACGCCGCTGGTGGACCCAAGCATCACGTAGAAACAAGGCTCCTGGTCAGGGGTTAGCATATCGTTCTTCAGCAAGTAACCTGACGAGCGAAACGTGGCTGACGGACCCAGGCACGAACTGGAGGGGGGATAGTCCACAATGACAACTGCTCTGGTGTTGCTAAGGAAGGCGGGCTTCCCAAGCTTGATGTCGAGATAGTTCCCAAAAGGTGAGGTAGGGAACGAGGTTCCAGCTCGTGACTATCCCTGCAAGAGTGTTATTAGGATTGGTGATGAAACAGGAGATAGCGGGAGCAAGGTGAAGAAGAGATAGAGTGCTGGGAGTGACAACGCAACCCAGTTGATTTATTCCTGTTTTTTTACTGCTCATTTAACACACACAAACCAGTCTGTACCCTGACTAGGATCTGAAGGACCAATACTAGGTTGCCAACTGGTAAGTGACCTAGTCTTGGAAGACGCGGCCGTGCGGTGGGTGAGGGCGACCCCAAGTCAATGGTACTCGAATTCGAGTAAACTGCTGGTGAGCTACGAGGTAGCTGGAAGAGCGACAGGCTTTGGCGTGCTGGCGGGCAACGAGGTGGTGTCGTACAGAGAAGACTTTTGACAGTGCTGCGAATGGCAGTGATGACTTGAAGAAGTAGGTTGATGCTCTGGCAGAATGACATTCTGCAAAGGTTGTGGCGGTATTGGTGAGCGCTCTGGCAGAGCGATGTTCTGCGAATGACTGATATGAGACTGCCTCGAACTGAGTACTGCAAGCCCTATTTATACGCGGCGCACAGGCCCAGCGTGGTGGATGTGGAGGTGGAGGTAGCGGTAGAGAGAGATTGAAGAGAGAGCATGGCGGTGAGCCGGCGGAGATGGCCGAAGCTGGCAGTTACTTCCCCTCACACGCCCGAAGGCTGGTGGGGTAGGAGAGCAGTGGCATGGTGCGAAGCAGATTGCGGCGCAGCAGGAGGTATCAGCTGGGCAAGCCAATTCTTGACTTCAAGGCGTGCTGTGACGCGTGCGGCGTAACAACTCTTCTTAGGAGGGGGCTGCGGCTGTTGCGAGGCTAGAGCGGGTGAATGACATCGCTTGTGGCACGTTAAACCGGCCACAAAAATTGTGAAAGTTGGAACAGCAGATTGGATAAAATGCTTTCAGTGCAATTTATTGTGGTTGGGTATAAATGAGAAAAAATTAGCTAACAGCTGAAAGAACCAGAATTAAATTAAAAGATTCTTTGACGACGACGGTATTTAGAATTTTATATGCTTCAATGACAAAGTGAAATATTAGCACAAAATTAGCACACTCAAATTCAGGAGCTGACTTTCTCAGTATAAAAGAAAATGCAACTACTAAAAGAATGGTGTATGGTACAAAACCAAAAGTGAGTGAGAGCAAGAATAGACCACCATCCATAACCACACCCTCTCTGCATTTCCAATAAATTTTGAAATAATTTAAATTAATGCAAAGCACAGCATAAAAAATTCTTACTTAAAGGCATTTATGTCAGACTTGTTTGTACAAATCCTGAAACACATGTTAAACTCCTTCCCTTTCAGACACAATTCACAGAACCACCTTCGCCTCTTCAACAAATAATTAGTAACACACCCTCGCACATAGAGAAGTGACCCTTACCTTCGCCGCAAATGACCCATCAGATTCTTCGTCTGAGGAACCTACTTTCTTTGTGGGTTTCCTCTTGGCTGGAGCTTTCTTTGCTGCAGGCTGACCCCCATCTTCTTGTTGCCACAATTTCTTCTTTGGTGGACCTATCAATCAATAGTTTGTAATGACACTCCAAATCTGCATTTGCAGTCTCAAGAAAATAACAAGCACAGCTCAAATAATAGATATTATTTTTAAGAAATGAATACAGAAAATCAACACAGTTCACTACACATTAAATTTAACCAAATCCTCAGCAGAATAATCACTTAAAATAAAATTAACTGGATAAACAATAGGTTACCGCTATTCAGCTTATTTCAAATTATGCCATCTTGGTATATACAGTCAAATCTCATTATAACGTATGTGAATAAAGATTAAACTTTTATACTCAGTAATGGCTACTTTATAATGAAAGAGTATTTTTAAACCTTTATGACATGGGCTCCATGAGATTATGGCACAATTATAGGCATTTCAGTAAATAAAATTAATATGTAATTACACTGGAGAGCCAAAAAAACTGGTATAGGCATGCGTATGCAAATAACAGAGGTATGGAACCAATCAGAATAACGCGATGCTGTCGGCAGCTAGATCAGTTACTGCTGCTACAATGGCAGGTTATCAAGATTTAAGTGAGTTTGAACGTGGTGTTATAGTCTGCGCTTAAGAAATGGGACATAGCATCTCCGAAGTAGTGATACAATTTGGATTTTCGCATACGACCATTTCATGAGTGTACCGTGAACATCGGAAATCCGGTAAAACATCAAATCTTTGACATCGCTGCGGCCGGAAAAAGATTGTGAACGAGCGGGACAAACGATGACTGACGAGAATCATTAAACGTGACAGACGTGCAACCCTTTCTCAAATTGGCGCAGATTTCAATGCTGGGGCATTAAAAAGTGCCAGCGTGCGAACTATTCAACTGACCATAATTGTTATGGGCTTTCAGAGCCGAAGACCTACTGTGTACCGTTGTTGACTGCACGACACAAATCTTTACGCCTCGCCTGGGCCCGTCAACACATCCATTGGACTGTTGATGACTGGAAACACGTTGCCTGGTCTGACGAGTCTCGTTTCCAATTGTACGGGTATGGAGACATCCTCATGAATCCATGGACCCTACATGTCAACAGGGGACTGTTAAAGCAGGTGGAGGCTCTGTCATTGTATGGGGCATGTGCAGCTGGCGTGAAATGGGACCCCTGATACGTCTAGATACGACTATGACAGGTAACAGATACGTAAGCATCCTGTTCGATCACCTGCACTGATTCATGTCCATTGTGCATTCCGACGGACGTGGACAATTCCAGCAGGACAATGCGACACCCCACACGTCGAGAGTTGCTACCGAGTGGCTCCAGGAACACTCTTCTGACTTTAGACACTTCCATTGGCCACCTAAATCACCAGACATGAAAATTATTGAGCATATCTGGGATGCCTTGCAACATGCTGTTCAGAAGAGATCTCCACCGCCTAGCATTCGTATGGATTTGTGGACTACCCTGCAGGATTCATGGTGTGAATTGCCTCCTGCATACCTTCAGACATTAGTTGAGTCCATGCCACGTCGTCTTGCGGCACTTCTGCGTGCTCGCGGCGGCCCTACACGATATGAGGCAGGTGTACCAGTTTTTTGTCTGTTCAGTGTACAAAGAAATATTATTTAAAAAAAGGCAGTAATAAAACCGTAATTTATTAAATTTTTTTTCATTTATTATCCAATGACTTTTTTCATAATATGAAAATGCACAAATTCTACCCTGGAAACATGAAGTAATGTGTGGTTTTCAAATGCACAGTGCTTACTTATTTGTAAAGTTTCCTTTGAAAAAGTATCACTACTTACCACTAACAATAACACTGAAGGAAGGTTATTCAAGAGACGTATCTTTTGAAATAAATAATTTAAATTACAAATCCTTTTTATTTTTCCTGCAATAAGAACTTGAAAATTTTCATACTCAGTAAAACATGCTGCTCAATATAAAAAAACATTTATTGTGCCAAGGGGGAAGGGGGTATAAAGTTTATACTCCAAAGTATCATTTTATTTATAAGAAATCTACCTATTAATTTTAATTAATATTTAATACAAAAATAATTTTTTTAAGGGTATTTATTAGAGCTGGGCGGGAAAGGTAATTTAAACTCGGGAAAATTTCGGGCGGGAAAAGTAATTTCCCGCGGGAAACGGGACGGGATCGGGAATTTTTCAATATGCTAGAAAATTAACGAAATGTACAAATAAAAACTTAAATATTAAGGTATTATGTCAAATTATGCAACCACTATTTGTTATATCCATATTGCTTCTAACGAACTACGTAAACAAACTGTAGAGTGAGTAAATAAAACATTAAAAACAAACTTAAAAATAATGTTTAGTAACAAATTAACGTGTCATAGGTATAGGTTACCGCACTACAA
>NQII01006370.1:55464-88733 GCA_002778355.1 Clitarchus hookeri
GTAGTAAATGAAACGTTAGTGCGGGGCTGGAGGAATTTTTCTCACTTATAAGTCGCACCCCAAGTTTTCAACAAATTTTTTTTTTAATAAAATGTGCCACTTATATGCGATAAAATATGGTACCATTTATCACAGTGAAATCTTTAACCTGAGTGCTACTTCCAAAAGTTTATTATGTAAAATTTAACTTTTTCCTTACAGCAAATATGTAAATAAATCTTAATACAATAAGTAAACTTTAATTAAATTATATAATTAACAGTTCCGATATATACTTCAATCTACCTTTTTGTATGTATTACAACATTTCGCTAAATTGATTAGCATTTTTTAGACATTTAGAGAATTTTATTAAAGTATATGACAGTTGAGATTACATGGCATTGTTTCTCTTCAAAAATAAATTTTGGTAGTTCCCACATGGACACTGTTAATAAAATATTTGACAGTTCCCACAAGGCACTGTTTGTTTACAAAATATTTGACAGTTCCCACATGGCACTGTTTACAAAACGTTTGACAGGTGTCACATGGCAATGTTTTGTTTACATACTGCGGAAGGATACATAATCGGCTCCCTGAAAGTAGATATTTAGCAGGGTTTCAGAAAATCTTGAAGTTACCGTGAATACATTATATATAAGCCAGGGAAAGCTGCAGGCTCAGGGAGAAGCAGCTCCTAGACTTCATGCTGAGATAAGTAAAACTTATTATCAGACCCTCCTCGTCATGATATTAAAAGAGAAATTTGGGAGTCCATTAAGTTGAGACTAATGTGTGTAGAGTTTTTCTCTGGAGTGTGTTTTTTTTATAATGGCATGTAACTGGCTATACATATGTTTAAATATTATTGGTACAAGCCAAAGGATAAAGTTTCTATGAAAAAATTGTACCCAGAAATTGTTCAGGGGTGACATTTACGGTTTTTCATAAATATTATAATCATATATAATGGCACCCAGTTGTGAATTTTAGACAAAATATATTTTCTTAACAAAACAACGTGTTCAATAATTCATTCAACATATACTTATACTCTGCTAAAATGAAATTCCTTATATTTTGAGATTTAATAATAAACATTTAGTTTTTTCCTGTGTGTCGCCCTGGTTAGTGCTACAGGACGTAGCAGGATTTTTAAGATTGTTACAAGGGTAGCAATTTTACGTCATTCTCGCAAGGGAGTTTACGAATGTTAAGAGATACTGTATCAGAACAAGTTCATATGGCTTCCCATTTATACATTCACGTTTTTATGTACGTACTAAAGAATTCAAGTTGGTGCTTGTGCTGCATGTCAAGACCGTTAATCTAGATTGACACATTGCAGTGTATACGTGAACGATATACGAAAGGTGACTATGACCGGCATAAACAAAACCAGTTTTACGTTGGAAATGGTTAAACAGTCAATACTTTTATGCAAAGCCAGCGTATGGACTTTTAATTAATCCATTTTGGAAGTAGAGGTAAAATAATCTTCATTCTACTGAAAGTTAATACAAATTTTGTATGTTAAAGTGAATTATTTTTACATGGTTGACATGGGGTATTTGGCTGGGAATTGAAAATCTTACATTAAAATGAAAGCTATGTTAATGTGGAGTATGTTGCAATGGAATTTGACTGTAGTATAATCCTCAGAAAAAATGTATGCTTGTTTCAGCCTCACTCCAAGCATAAATCATTCACATTAGTACCACTGTAGCTTTATAATTTAATTACTTCTAATTTGCATTCACAACCGCAATGCATTGCCATTAGAATTACCCCCCCTCCACCAAAGAAAATTTTTTTTTTTTCAGACTTTTACATTGTAAACACGAAAAGATCTATTGATAGGCACTGTGGTAAACTATAGTGACATTATATCATATTTACTTAAAACAGATACAATGGTGTTGCACTTTGGAAAACATTTCAGATTTATGCAAAAATGTTACAGAAATNTGCAAGGGCTGTGCCTGCAACAAAGGGAGGAGCAGCCTTACCGAAGATGCCCGAACTGAAGGAAGCCGAAGGGGAGCGCCGGCAAGTTGTGTATAAGGCCAGACGCTCCTCCAGAACACCAGTTGTCTTGTATACTAAGCATATCGCTTTACCACAGTCATGATAGAGATCTCTGCTACCTTCTTCCTCTCGAATACACACAGCTCTGAAGTATTCCAGACCAGCTGCCAGCTTACTCCAAAGAAGTCTTCAAACCCTACACACACTCCACTTTGGAGCGTTTGCCCAAGTTCCCTCAGGACAACATTACAGTAGAAAGATGATTATCCAAACATCGGTTATACACTCGTTTTAAAAATAAAANGTTTGCCCAAGTTCCCTCAGGACAACATTACAGTAGAAAGATGATTATCCAAACATCGGTTATACACTCGTTTTAAAAATAAAAATAGAAAAAACACAAAAGTCTCTTGTCGTCACAGTGTTTCCCTTACCCGCGGACGAGAGACAAGTACTTGTGTCGGCTATTGTGATATGCCCTTTCATGTTCATAGTAAACACTTCCAGGAGGGGGGTGAGTACTTGTTAACCAATTTAATTTTTTTTATTTTATGTACAGTTTCTGTTTTGTATAAGCCTTCCATGTTCTATGCATGTGTAATAAATTTTACGTTGTGTGAAAACAATTTGTTTGCTCTAGTTCTTTGCCAATCAGACTCCCCTCGCCTATTTTAACCTAACTTCCGCCGGTTGCTTAAGAACCATGAGAGCGTAGGAATTAGTACGAGTCACAGTGTTTATTCTAATTGAATAAACCCGTTCCGAGTAGAACCACAGTGTTCTGATTGTAGGTGATGTGTGCGGGTAGCATCGCTCCAGCGAGTTTAGGGGCAGCACTGGGCTGCGTGGCTGGCTTCTGTCGCATGCGAGGTGATTACCGGACCAGTGACGTCTGACATAGTGGTATAGACAGCCTCTGCTGCAGTGTCCTTGGGTGCCCCTTGACTAGGGGCGTGCTGGAAGCAAGTCATCCTGGGTTCAAACCCCGCTCGGGGTGAGGCGACATCACGTGAAGATGAGACAGAGTATTTATTAATAATTATGTCGTCACGCGTGATGTATAAAATTGATAAAATCAACCTTGCTTGAAGTGTTTTAAGCAACTTAAATCCTGAGAAAAAACAAGTTCAGGGGGAAAAAAAGTGCTCCGTCTAAAGGATTTTCTTCCTGGAAAAAACACATGAAGAGACATATTTTTCGCTCATCACACAGCAAAAAGATAACTATTTATAATATGCAACAATGAAATTTTCTTTTATCACTGATACGTAAAAAAGTAAATGTTCAAATAAAACACATTTACTAACAAATAGCATATCAGAAATCAATTTAATAACATTTTATAAGTAAAATATTTGTTACTAGTCGTTGCTAATGCAGCACTGTCCTTACAGATTGGGAAACAAACATTACAATTTAGAGACAATATACAAGCAAAAGTTTTGTTTAATTAAAATAAGAGTACTTGAATGTTAATAACATCAGAAAATGTTGTATGTATTTTATTTTATTAAAATACAGGCAGACATGTTAAACCTGGGATGATTGTACACACCAACTCCATTAGTTGATTTCTACAATATAACAAAATGCCAAATACTGTGTATGAATAATTATAAATCACAAATTGCATGAGTATTTATAATGTTAATTATCGCAAAATAAATTTTTTTTGAAAATTGGACTAATGTGGATTATACGCACATTATGTTTCTATTGCGCATTTATTTAATTATGAATCTGACAAGGTGTAGCGCTGTCGGCACCAGAAGACCAATTAAACATTAATCACTAATAAAACAAAATAGAAACACTTTTGCATTTACTAAAAGAACACTTTCAGCAGTACTTAAAAATTTATTAAAGAGTTAACCAGTGTTTGGGAGGTTAACACGTCAATGTACAACTGCCATTTTCACAATGGTTTAGTTTGCAGTGCAACCAACCCAAAAAGTTTCTCATACAAAAATCAAGGTAAATTTTTTTTTTAACTGAAATAACAAATGCAGCATAACTTTGCAAAACTATTTTTTTAATAGTATTTATTTACTTTAAGTAAACTAGTTTTATTAAAAGTTCATTATGAATTTTATATTCCATGTTTTAATCAGAATACAAGCTTTTTGAGAAGAGNAAACTAGTTTTATTAAAAGTTCATTATGAATTTTATATTCCATGTTTTAATCAGAATACAAGCTTTTTGAGAAGAGTTTAATAATGTTTTGGTTCCAAAAGTAAGTTTCAGACTATAGAATACTGTTTGATATTGACATTTATAACTCCTTGNTTTAATAATGTTTTGGTTCCAAAAGTAAGTTTCAGACTATAGAATACTGTTTGATATTGACATTTATAACTCCTTGTTCCATATTAGCTGTTATCGTTTCTCATGCAAGTTGTTAACGTTAACATGTAGCACCAAATTTAGATGTAGTAATATTGGAAAAAAATGACGAACTATCAATCAGAAAGCCATTCAAAATTTAAAACTTTTAGAGGTAAGAGTTCTTGCCGACACTGTGATGAACGTGCAATTTGACCTGCTACCGGAACTGGAATCTAATGAGTTTCATCAACATCTTTACGATATGGATTTCCACTGAAGACTGCCTAATTCACTTCCTAAACAACTTAAACACACACAGTTCACATGGTCACACTCCAAAACACATGCCACAATCCTGGAAGTTAAAGAGACACATGACAATGGCACAATTTAAACTGTTGTACACACCAAACCCACCAAAACTGTACAGTACTTACATTTTGGCAGCTATTACCCACACCATGCTAAAAAAATCCCTACCCTACAGTCTTGCCGCCAGAACCAAACGTATCTGCTCCACCAACAGTGATCTCAACATAATGGCATGGTAGTCAAGGAGTATGTGACTAAGTATATGATGGTAGTACTCTATGATACTGCATTGATAAATGTTTCCAGCTCTATCCTATTCCGCATAAAATTGATCAAAATTATAGTCACGTATTATAGTTTTATCAACCACGTATTTCAAAGCAAATGGTATTGACTGAAAATGCAATAAACCTGAACCAGTTATTTTTTTCAACTGCGACTTCTTTTAATGGAAGTTGCAAATGTTCCGTTCATCTGTAACAAAACTCTTGGCATGCCCTTGCAGCGTGATATGTATTTTATTTAATCTTGGCGCTTCCAATCACAAAGCGTGGATGGTAACATCTGATGTTGAACAAGTTTATTAGGGGTATAGCGTGGGACTCATTACATTTTTAAGTGTAGTGTATATTTCGTGATCAAGGCGATACATNAAGTTTATTAGGGGTATAGCGTGGGACTCATTACATTTTTAAGTGTAGTGTATATTTCGTGATCAAGGCGATACATTTAATGGGAGACGTGATTTTATGGTTTTCTAAATTGCTATTACAGCAGACAGCTTAAACTGCATTGCATTCCTTCTTTCCTCTCTGTTACACACTTCATTTTTCCCTGTTGATGCAGCACTGTGTCCTTATAAACCACTCTTTCTCCTTTATGCAGTCTTTTCGTTCCACCCCTCCCAACATGCTGATGCTTCTATGCTACTGCTTAACATGTTCTGCGAAAACGCTGTCCGATCAACATCTCTACGCGTNTGCGAAAACGCTGTCCGATCAACATCTCTACGCGTGCTCTCGGCTGATTGAGCATGTGGGCTTGCATTCTGTGTCACCTTACAATCATTTATATAAGTTATTACACGACTGCGACACTTTGGGTCACAAATTAGTGTGTGACAAAACTGGTGAAAATAAGTGCTAATACTTAATCTGAGACAACCTGAAATTTTTTGACCATGACAGTGTTGTGCTTTAAGCTGCCTTTTCAATACATGATTACATTCTCAAATGAAGGTAATATTGCAGGATATACCACATATCCTAATATTAGTAGGGGTGTGCGAATATTTGAAAACGTGAATATTCATGTGAAAAAATATGATTCAACACATTTTAAGAACAAAATTAGTAATTCAAATATTTCCAAATTTTTGAGTTTATTATCTACTGTCACAGGGCAACAAAATTGCACTTTCCTAATTACAGCTTAGTGACTGGTAATTTTTTGTTGCTCTTAGCAGTCTAATAAGGAGGATTATTAACTGTATGCTTTTAACATCATCAAAATGAGGCGTGATGCGTACTGACATTTATTTAAACACGACTTCGTCTCATCTTCATGTGTCATCACGTCACCCCAGGCGGGGTTTGAACCTTAAACAACTTGCTACCAGAGTATACCAGCATTTCCCTAGATGCGGGGCCACCAACGGACACGCCAGCCAAGTTCGTTTCGCCTTTGTCAGACACCATGCCAACNGTGATAATGCTACCTTCAAGACCTTCACCAGCAACCCCTGAAGAGGTCTTCAGCCCTTGAACACCCACTACCCTTCTAGTAGTACCACCCGAGTCTCTTCTGGACAACAGCATCAAGTTAGTTAGGGTCAGTTAGTATCATACCTACCTAGCCGCACCTGCTCTTGTCTAGTTTAGACCCAGGTCCCCTTCACCTGCTTTATCGTAGTCTGTTTACGTTACAGTCATTGTTAGTTAGGAATTAATACGGGCCACCATGTCTATTTCCTCATGGGAATTAACACATTTTTTATCGAACCTCAGAGTACTGACTAGGGTGACTGTGACTTGTATCCCCCGTAGACGTCCGCTCATCAGGGAAAAGCAGGAGACCGCGTTATTACAACCCAATTGCCGAACCTAGAGTAAAACTGTGGGCTCCCTTAACCGGGCACAACTATGTCGTGAACACACCCATTAGACGACAACCCATACTGTGCACCTGGTGTACAGTATGGTATACTGTGCACATAGTGTACAGTATGGTATACTGTGCACCTGGTGTACAGTATGGTAGAGCCCCAACTACTAGGAACTCAAACCACAAGGCGGCTAGTCAACCAGCCCAGCCAATTCCATCCACCACGCTGAACTGTCTCCTTGAGTCAACTGAGTGATAGACTAGCTCTCTGGAGGTCTGCCCACCTTTGGATCACACCCACATCGCTGTCGGACATGTAGGGTAAACCCACTGAGCTGAACTGTCGCTGGTTGGAATAATCTGGTACGACTCTAGGTGGCTCGGCCCCGGCTCACTTTACACCTAGTTAGGGATCTTCGTCGCCTGCTCTTCCTTAGTGTGGCAGACCTTAGTTCCTACCTCTATGCTACACACCTATACGAGTGGTGCAAAGTGGCAAGCTAGGAAGGCAGCTACTGCCTCCGAATCAAACGTGAGCTGAAACTCAGCCCCAACTGCCCTCTGCTGCGTAACCTTCTGGGAACGAGCTAAAGCCACTCGACAACTAGCGACGCCTCCTCACCTTCCCGTCCCCCAATAATCCCTATTTTAGCTACCCTACAAGACCACTGGCGAGCTGCACCTAGCCGTTGTCGACTTCCATCAGGGGATCCACGTCCCACTGGATATTGCGAACCTGTGGCTCCAGCACCGTGGGACCAGCAACCCTCCGCGGGCTACCATCAGCACTGCCAGCCGCAGCACCACCTCAGCCCAAGGATTGGGCACGAGTTCCAGCCGGCTCCAGCAGCAACAGCTGCCAAGTCAGGAGCTACCCCAGACTACGCCAAATACAGGTAAACCAGTGGCTGTGTGCAAACCTGTATTACGAAGGACAGTTAAGCCCACAGCAGATTTGTGCTGTGCTGTCAAGCCACCCGCCTTAGCTTATATACCGGACGGGGCCCGGCAAGCAGCCAATAAAGTTAGCCCAGTCATGTTGCCAGTGTTTCTGACACACACAAAACCTTGCCCAACCGTAACATCGTCGTCAGTCGCCCAATGCCACGCGCCAAAAATTTTTAAGTTTGGGATGTATGCATATCACCTGTAACAAATAACTATCTTGAAATGAAGTTTGTACAGTATTATGCGCATTTATTTCATCACAAAAGAAAAATTACCTCAAAGCTCAACTGGCTAGTGTTATCCAGAAAATAAAATACAGTAATATAGCAATTATAACTGTGGCAACATAGCATAATGTGCAGAAACAGAATATAAAAAAAAAAGACACAGTAATCAACAGTTTGCACATCTCGTCATACATGAAGACCAATTTTTTGTTGCGTATTTCAAACAAAGGCATGGACAAAAATATGAGGTAAATAACAAGCACCGATCAATTTTGTACTTTACAAAATACTTTACCTGTAATTTTGGCTCACATCTTTACGTAAACCAAAATGTACTACTATGATTCTTAAGTGCAAGTATTTTGTATACACCTCAATCTCCAACATCACGTGACTGCTGGCAGAAAAACTCCTAATTGCACTTATTTTTTATTTGTACTGTAGTTGTAACAGGTAGTTAATAAGCGTTTTGTTTATTTTCAAGTACAAGTAATAAAAAAGCGTGTATTAAACTTGTTTCAAACAACGTTGAAAATTGTTTAAGTTCCAAAATACGTATTTGGAAATGATTTGATATTCACAAATAATTCATACCAAATTTGTAATGAAAAATTTATATTTGCACAACCCTAGAAATTAGTACCATAAGCCCGTAAAATAAGTTACCTTTCTTTTTGGGTACATGTTCTGCTTCTTTTGATCCACTTCCCACCAAAGAATCGAACATTGACTCCGATGTGTCTAGACATGCTGTAGCTGTACAGACAAAACAAAAAGTGCACAATTTTATGCTGAAAAACTGTTACAATTGGATTAACACATGTATAGTCACGGCAGATACGGTTCACAGTAAAGTGAGCACTTTTAAGGCCCTAGTTACTTTATTCCTATCAGTTTTTTTTTATATTTCCACCACTTTTTAAAATAAAAATTGTCATGTAAGTAATAAACACAATGTTGGTATATATTTCACCATACTAGAAAGTTAAAGTCTAATGCTACAATAAAATATATTTATTGACTATTATGCCAAATGAGACGGCTTCAAAAAGTGCTCACTTTACCGTGAATATCCTATAACAATCTTAAAAAATGTCCAATAAAAATATCAGCTGAAACACTTCATTTCCACTTTAATAATGAAAACGATGAATGGATTAGCAGAAATGTGAGAAACGTCAAGTTTTTATTTTAGTCAGCAACATAATGGCAATAACGTTTTCTTATAGTGTTTACATTAGAGTTTAGCAGTTTTAATGGAGAGTGTGGGCATAGCCAGGTTAAGGGATAGAGGTTCTAAATGAAAGAGTTAACACAGTAATTATTTCTTAATTAATTTATAAACAATAATGAAAAATTCACTAGGCTTAATATCTTGACAATAATTGGCAATCACTCAGTACTTAAAACTAATATTTACACAATTTTCCATCTTCTCATAGAGATGTAAATACACTCATCCGCCACAGGCTATTATTTTTGTGAAACTATAGTGTTGTCATATGTAGGGTTGCACTGAGGAAGGAGACTTCTGTAGAAGGGGAAAAAGGGAGACGGCGACTCCAGTCCATGTAAATGTCAAACAACCTGCCTGCCAGGCGATGTAACGACAGTCACGTTGTGGTAACTCATCTCTCCATGTGCACGTGCATGGTAAGGGGGACCACACATATCAGTATTATTATGTTGGGATTACACAGTAGAACCCCACTAATCCGTCGCCCGCTAGTCCGGCTCTCCGGTTAATCCGGCTAGTCAGGAATCTGACAGAGGACAGGCACGGGGTGGTGGCCGGCCCACCCGCCTGCGCCCTACCCGATTTATAGTCACTAGCGTAAACAAAAGCTCAGTAGACCTTTGAGTTTTCACGAGTGCATTTTCAAGCTCTTTTATTCTAACGTTTTAGTGTGTCCGGCTAACTGCGAGCTTTTATAAACGTTCATTCTGGCAACACAGAAACGTAAACATACCACACTGTCTTTGGAGGAGAAATTAGAAGTGCTCGCAAGATTAGACAAAGGAGAATCTCTACAGAAAGTTGCAAGTGAAGTGGGAGTGGGTGTGTCTACAGTGAAAGACTGGAGAAAAAATAAAAAAGATCTACGAAGTCAGGCACTGTTGATTATGAATGAAAAAAGTCTGAAAGTTCGGAAAACTTTAAAAAAACCGAAATCTGAACTTTTAGATAATGCTTTGTTGTTATGGTTTGAGCAAGAAAGAAGAAAAGGAAATCCATTATCTGGCCCAATTTTAAAAGAAAAAGCTGTTACCTTGAATAAAAAATTGGGAGAAGACGACAAGTTTACAGCTAGTGAAGGCTGGCTAGACCGCTGGAAGAAACGCCATGACATCAAAAATGTAATCATTTCAGGCGAGAAAATGTCTGCTGATGAGACAGCTTCAACTGGATTTGTTTCTAAGTTTGAGTCTTTGGTCCAGGAAAATAATTTAACTCCTGATCAAGTGTATAACATTGATGAGACAGGGTTAAATTATAAGATGCTACCAACAAGAACGCTGGCTGACCAGGGAGAAGCTGTAAGGCATGAAACTTGCTAAGGACAGGCTGACTATTGCTGTATGTAGCAATGCTAGCAGATGTCATAAATTGCCCCTTTTTATACTAGGGAAATCTAAAATACCAAGGGCTTTTAAAAATATTAATGTGTGCTCACTACCGGCTTACTATCAAAATCAAAAATTCACTTGGGATGGACTGCTTCCTTTTCAAAACTTGGTTTTTTGAACAGTTTGTTCCTCAAGTCGAAAAAAATTTAAAAGCTAAAAACCTTTCTCCACGTGCTACATTGTTGCTGGATAATGCACCGTCTCATCCGTCTGAAAATGAACTGGTAAAGGGAAAAATTAAAGCTGTATTCCTTCCAGCTAATGTTACTTCTCTGATCCAACCTATGGATCAAGGTGTGTTCGAGTGGCTAAAGAGACGATATCGCCGAAAATATACTGGATCAATATTAGAGAAGACAGAAGAATGCAGCAATCTCTTTGAAGCTATGAAAACAATAAATATTAAAGATGTCATTTATACGATTGCTGATGCTTGGGCAGAATTAGAAAGTTCAACGCTCAAAAAATCTTGGCGGAAACTTTGGCCGAGAATGGTGATAGAGATCATCAAAACGACGACGATGACACTCCAGCAATTGTGGAACAAATTCAAATATTACACCCAGAAATTCAATCCACTGACGGATGTGCGTGGATAAACAACGTAGACTCTGATTGTACGCAAGAGGACTTGGATGACGACCAAATCATCTCTGCCACAACGCAAACTACAGACGACAGCGAGAAGGATGAAGATGATGATGATGATAGTGAAGTTCTGCCTGGCCGTGTATCACATGCAGACGCAAAGAAGGCTTTCGACACGGCACTTCAGTACATCGAGCAGAACGCAGAACTTTTCCAATTTCACATGCAGTCAGCTTCTTGAAGTAAAGGACACTGGCACTCTCTTCTTCCAGTGTTTGTAGAAACTCCACCACATCGTGCGGATGTTCACTCAAATACTCCACACTCCGAAACCCTGAGTTCCATCTAGTGATAACTGGAATGGGGAAAAGCTTGGCTTTCTGTGGCTGATCATATTTTGTTGTTAACGACTGCATCTAGGCATGCTCTCTCTTACGTGTGTTCAAAAACGCATTCTTCGCTGGAGTGACACACGTGTTCAGCACAAGAACTACACACCATGTATTCCCTACTAGATTAACTTTTCAGAAACACAAATTCGTATTGCCTCGATACATTTGGTCATGTAACGTGCAGAATCTGATGTTGTTGATACAATGTTGAGTACTTTATTTCTAGTTTCTGCAAATGATCAACAATGGCTTGTGAATACAATGCAGCATTTGCGTTTTTCAGAATTCGCACTCTCCGACAAAGTTCTCGAACTGTATGATCTCCACACCCTATGCAACTAAAAACGTTTGTTAAAATCACATCAACCTACCTTCAATGTATTTATTCATCCACTCTTAGACTGGGATGATCAACTTTTCCAAGAGAAATGTTAGCCTCCATGAATACTCGTGTTGTGCATAAAACAAATTCCTGTTTGTCTCGTTTCACTTTCTTAACATCAGAAACTATTTGCGTTAATGAAGTTTATCGTTTAACACCAGATGATGATGCTAACCTATCCTTATTTCTGTTGTGCGACACACTATTTTTCAATACGCACATTACAATATTTGCACATGAGTATTTTCTTTGCTTTATAAAAATATAAAACCCTTCATCTGCAAATTCTCTCTCTCTGTCATAAATTGTTACAANGAGTATTTTCTTTGCTTTATAAAAATATAAAACCCTTCATCTGCAAATTCTCTCTCTCTGTCATAAATTGTTACAACCATGTTGAGTTAACTTCTCAGTTTCATATAACTTCACCAACTTACACACATTTAAACAGTAAACGTTTACATAAAATGCAGCTGGAAAAAAACATTTGGTAATACCATAAGATATTCAAATCTATGGAAGATACTGTGTGCTTTTGCCACAAAATCGGGCAGCTGGCATCTAGTAGTGACAGAAAATTAATTTTGTTATCATTATTGAGACAAGTGTCCAGTAATTTTTCTATTTATCACATTTGTATACTACCAACAAGATTACATTAATTATGCGATGAAAAGCAAAAAGGGATGAAATGCAAATGAAATTAGTTTGTCACCAAGATCAGTTTATTTCCGAAACATAGCGATATCGCTTCAGCGGCGATGTTTTCGAAACATTGATTGTGTCGACTTTCCGATCCCGACTACATATTGAATCGATTTATCGGATTAGCGTCTTAAACATGTGGATTCACAATGGAAATGTACCTATTTTTGCGTGTATAAGCCAAGAGCATGTATAGGCCCACCAAAAATTTTTGATGAAAAATTAGGGATAATAAATACTTCATGTATAGGCCACACTGAATTTTTGTGTTCCTGTAAATATTGTTGAGTCACGATTCCGTGCAAACATGGAGTCTATCAATGCGCACTTGTGACGTGACAGCAAAATTTTCTCATGTACGGCATCTATGGCCGAGCTCCAAAATGTTTACATTTTACGCGTCCGGGATGGTTATTTTGTTTATGAATGTGAGTGAACAAATTATTGCACAAGTGAAAAGCATTTTTTTTTTTTTTTTTTTTTTTTACTTCCTTAGAAACTAGGTTAAAATATTGAACTGTACTGTATGTTCTTGAAAAATTTCTAAACATGTTTTGGGGGTAAAATTTTTTTTTATGCCAATATCACGTAAATAAACTGTGCACCACTTTTTGTAGTAATTTTTTTTGTGAAGATGTGTGGTCTATACACTTTAAAATGCGGTATTTTTTCGCACATTATTTTGCACGGTGCAAAAAACAGGTGTGTCTAGTTATTATCACAGAAGCTGTTTTTAAATCGCAACAATCATGTTTTTATGCTATGCTAAGTATTTGTCTTTAATTGTGTTATGTTTACAAAAGTTATATTATAGATGNCAACAATCATGTTTTTATGCTATGCTAAGTATTTGTCTTTAATTGTGTTATGTTTACAAAAGTTATATTATAGATGATCATTAGAAACTAATAAGAAAACAATTGCTATTTACTGCAGTGTGAAATCATTTCACAAAGTGTGTATTTTACAATATTCATTATTTGGTAAGGGGTAACACATAATTAACATTAACAGCACAAAGTAAATAAACACAATTTTTACATAATATCACATTAAAACGGATTAACAACATTTCAAATGTTACGTGGTATATTAATGATCAGTTATGTTTGAACAGTTGTATGACTGAATTCAATTTCCACTGAATGTATTGTTTTATGTGTAAAAGCATTAATAAAACTTAAAATAATAAAGAAATTAGTGTTTATTTTGTCAAAATCAATTAAATTTATTACATTATGTATAAAACTGGTTTTTTACATTTAAATTATGTGTTAAATACCAACAGGTAATTTAATTTACTCGCCAAACCCTGGAATACTGAATTAAATTAATATTCCATGCAAAAATCATATTGAATTTATGCTAGAGATGAGAGAACACTGACTTGCAATGCTTGTCGGTAACTCACACTGCTCAATGATTAATATTCCATGCAAAAATCATATTGAATTTATGCTAGAGATGAGAGAACACTGACTTGCAATGCTTGTCGGTAACTCACACTGCTCAATGATTAATATTCCATGCAAAAATCATATTGAATTTATGCTACAGATGAGAGAACACTGACTTGCAATGCTTGTCGGTAAAACTCACACTGCTCAATGTTTTAAACATTTTGGGAAACAAGTGGAGGCCAAATATACATCTCTAGGATATCATATTTTTCAGAAGATGTCTGCCTATTAAAATAAATTTATATTTAATTTAAAAAACACGCCATTTTCATACTAGAGATGATTAAACATAGACTTCATGCAAAAAAATGGCAAAATTTGACTTTTCAGTGGTGAGCCAAATTCAGTCCAAAATTCCCCAAAATATATACTATATTTTATGACTCCTTGAACAGCATAAAAAAGTGAAAAGTGGTTTCACTATATGATGCACAAGTTGCTTCTAAATTATGTTTAGATAACCATAATCAACACACAATTGTAAATGTTCACAAGGCAGTTCATACCAGCATGACATGTGAAACACACAAGCTGCAAGTTAACAAAATTAGTTACTTACCCTTCTTGGTTTTCGCCTTCGATTTTGGATTTGGAGCGTCAAAATCACTATCTGTATCACTAACGTCAATGACCTTGTTTGGCTCCGTTTCACTGAAATCAAACAAACCGTCAATTACTTGATCAAGTCTCATTACATGTACTGATTACCAAAGTGAACTACTTTCCCACTGGCAAATAGGTATTCTTATCGAGGGTCAAACATTGATACCTCATAACTGACTGACATTTTTCTAATAAAAAAAAAATATTTTTATGTAAAAAAAAATTAAGAAAAAATTGCTTATTTTCTGTTAAAAAAAAATCTTACAGAAATTAAATTTCCCCTATTTTTCAAAGCACACACCAGCTAACTCGCATCTCAATAATGAACATATTTAAAGGTTGATACCTTGTATCATCATATTGTACAATCTGAATGATGTGTAATCTGGATGGTGGAAAGAAGGTAGGTAATTTAAAAAGTAGATTAACATATAATAATAAAAATATTCAGTGGTAGTAAGTATTTTAATACAGCAGACTACAATTGTGTAGTTAATTAAAAGAAAAACCGGGACTTTGTGGGACGGCGCCAGGATTTTTGCACGTGGGAATCGTGCTACAACGTCGCAGGTCGGCAGGTTTTCTCTGGGATCTCCTGTTTCCCCCGCCCCTTCATTCCGGTGCTGCTCCATACATCGCTTCACCCTCATCGGCTCTCAAGATCTAAATGTTAATGCCCAAAACTCTTCACTCACTGTCGCATAATTTAGTATGGGATTTCAGTATAAAAGAATGCATGATGTATGGGTAATTTGGCCAGGGAATAAACTACATGACCATACCGTCAGTGCCATCAAGGAAATTAAGTACACAGCAGATGGGATCAATAATCCAAGTCAAGCTTGATTTTGATGCACCATTTATAGAGCTTGGCAAGAGATCCAAGAATGTAACTTTAATGTCACCATTGTCATTCGCTGAAAATATACATGACCATTGTGCATCAAGAAACAGAAGTGGAATCACCTCCAGCAGTTGAAGCATGTAATTCCAATAAACTGCCATACTTACTGTGATTCTCTGCCACATACTAGATGTTTACAAAGGATACTTAAGCGTATTTAATTGTATAGTATTATAAACCTATTAAGTAAGGTGGATAGCTTTAAGTAATATAAATTATAATCCATGTAATGTTGATAAAAATTGCATTGTTTCCTTTGGTTAATTGTATTTTCTTATCCCGATAATACTTATTATTGTAAATAAAGTCCACGTTACAAGTATAGGTAAATAGTATTAATACCAACAATATTTTTCTGAACACAGTACAGTCAAAATAAAATGAAACTTGAAACTTTAAGTGCAACACTGAAATTGCTATCCTGTATTTGCTATACAGCAAGAATAAAAGACAATTGACACCTCGTGTAGTATATTTTTATTTATTTTAAAATTACAGAACACCTGTGACATATTAACTATCTAACTATTTAATAGCTTCATTTTAATTACATTTATAAATGTTTTCATGTTATTTATACAATGTAATGAAAATTAAATTATCAGTTTTATCTGTCTACTGTAAAATTCTACTTTTCGTAGTTACGAAGTGTTAATGTTTGACCCTCGATATATATATCTCTCCAGTGTAAGGATGAAAACAAATGATGGAGGAACTCGATTTTCTATGCACTTTCTTATTTTAATAGACAGATTCAGCCTCATTGGTTAATTTCAGATGTGCATTTCACTTTTCCTTGTCTGCCCAATTACTGTAACTATTGATAGCCTGCATCTTTACACTGTTTGCCTTTGTTGATATGTGTAACCACACAACCTAAATAAATGAAGCTAAATACAGTACTGCACCATGTTTGAGCCACCACAGAAACTGTCCATAATAAATAGGGTTAGCAGACGTTCTATTTTACCCAGACATGTTCTCTTTTTCAGGCCTTGTAAACAGTCCAGTCGGGTTTTAATAACGATGCCAACAAACTCCCTGCAAAAGTGCAAAATTTTTAGAGAATATTACGTATATATTTTGTCTTTANAACCCTGGAATACTGAATTAAATTAATATTCCATGCAAAAATCATATTGAATTTATGCTAGAGATGAGAGAACACGAAATTGCAATGCTTGTCGGTAAAACTCACACTGCTCAATGATTAATATTCCATGCAAAAATCATATTGAATTTATGCTAGAGATGAGAGAACACTGACTTGCAATGCTTGTCGGTANCACATCAACCTACCTTCAATGTATTTATTCATCCACTCTTAGACTGGGATGATCAACTTTTCCAAGAGAAATGTTTAGCCTCCATGAATACTCGTGTTGTGCATAAAACAAATTCCTGTTTGTCTCGTTTCCCTTTCTTAACATCAGAAANATTTTGGTCATGTAACGTGCAGAATCTGATGTTGTTGATACAATGTTGAGTACTTTATTTCTAGTTTCTGCAAATCATCAACAATGGCTTGTGAATACAATGCAGCATTTGCGTTTTTCAGAATTCGCACTCTCCGACAAAGTTCTCGAACTGTATGATCTCCACACCCTATGCAACTAAAAACGTTTGTTAAAATCACATCAACCTACCTTCAATGTATTTATTCATCCACTCTTAGACTGGGATGATCAACTTTTCCAAGAGAAATTGTTAGCCTCCATGAATACTCGTGTTGTGCATAAAACAAATTCCTGTTTGTCTCGTTTCCCTTTCTTAACATCAGAAACTATTTGCGTTAATGAAGTTTATCGTTTAACACCAGATGATGATGCTAACCTATCCTTATTTCTGTTGTGCGACACACTATTTTTTATATGCTTGACGCACGTGTCTTTGCTTTCCCACTCAATACGCACATTACAATATTTGCACATGAGTATTTTCTTTGCTTTATAAAAATATAAAACCCTTCATCTGCAAATTCTCTCTCTCTGTCATAAATTGTTACAACCATGTTGAGTTAACTTCTCAGTTTCATATAACTTCACCAACTTACACACATTTAAACAGTAAACGTTTACATAAAATGCAGCTGGAAAAAAACATTTGGTAATACCATAAGATATTCAAATCTATGGAAAATACTGTGTGCTTTTGCCACAAAATCGGGCAGCTGGCATTTAGTAGTGACAGAAAATTAATTTTGTTAACATTTTTGAGACAAGTGTCCAGTAATTTTTCTATTTATCACATTTGTATACTACCAACAAGATTACATTAATTATGCGATGAAAAGCAAAAAGGGATGAAATGCAAATGAAATTAGTTTGTCACCAAGATCAGTTTATTTCCGAAACATAGCGATATCGCTTCAGCGGCGATGTTTTCGAAACATTGATTGTGTCGACTTTCCGATCCCGACTACATATTGAATCGATTTATCGGATTAGCGTCTTAAACATGTGGATTCACAATGGAAATGTACCTATTTTTGCGTGTATAAGCCAAGAGCATGTATAGGCCCACCAAAAATTTTTGATGAAAAATTAGGGATAATAAATACTTCATGTATAGGCCACACTGAATTTTTGTGTTCCTGTAAATATTGTTGAGTCACGATTCCGTGCAAACATGGAGTCTATCAATGCGCACTTGTGACGTGACAGCAAAATTTTCTCATCATGTACGGCATCTATGGCCGAGCTCCAAAATGTTTACATTTTACGCGTCCGGGATGGTTATTTTGTTTATGAATGTGAGTGAACAAATTATTGCACAAGTGAAAAGCAATTTTTTTTTTTTTACTTCCTTAGAAACTAGGTTAAAATATTGAACTGTACTGTATGTTCTTGAAAAATTTCTAAACATGTTTTGGGGGTAAAATTTTTTTTAATGCCAATATCACGTAAATAAACTGTGCACCACTTTTTGTAGTAATTTTTTTTGTGAAGATGTGTGGTCTATACACTTTGAAATGCGGTATTTTTTCGCACATTATTTTGCACGCTGCAAAAAACAGGTGTGTCTAGTTATTATCACAGAAGCTGTTTTTAAATCACAACAATCATGTTTTTATGCTATGCTAAGTATTTGTCTTTAATTGTGTTATGTTTACAAAAGTTATATTATAGATGATCATTAGAAAATAATAAGAAAACAATTGCTATTTACTGCAGTGTGAAATCATTTCACAAAGTGTGTATTTTACAATATTCATTATTTGGTAAGGGGTAACACATAATTAACATTAACAGCACAAAGTAAATAAACACAATTTTTACATAATATCACATTAAAACGGATTAACAACATTTCAAATGTTACGTGGTATATTAATGATCAGTTATGTTTGAACAGTTGTATGACTGAATTCAATTTCCACTGAATGTATTGTTTTATGTGTAAAAGCATTAATAAAACTTAAAATAATAAAGAAATTAGTGTTTATTTTGTCAAAATCAATTAAATTTATTACATTATGTATAAAACTGGTTTTTTACATTTAAATTATGTGTTAAATACCAACAGGTAATTTAATTTACTCGCCAAACCCTGGAATACTGAATTAAATTAATATTCCATGCAAAAATCATATTGAATTTATGCTAGAGATGAGAGAACACTGACTTGCAATGCTTGTCTGTAACTCACACTGCTCAATGTTTTAAACATTTTGGGAAACAAGTGGAGGCCAAATATACATCTCTAGGATATCATATTTTTCAGAAGATGTCTGCCTATTAAAATAAATTTATATTTAATTTAAAAAACATGCCATTTTCATACTAGAGATGATTAAACATAGACTTCATGCAAAAAATGGCAAAATTTGACTTTTCAGTGGTGAGCCAAATTCAGTCCAAAATTCCCTAAAATATATATATTTTATGACTCCTTGAACAGCATAAAAAAGTGAAAAGTGGTTTCACTATATGATGCACAAGTTGCTTCTAAATTATGTTTAGATAACCATAATCAGCACACAATTGTAAATGTTCACAAGGCAGTGCGATACCAACATGACATGTGAAACACACAAGCTGCAAGTTAACAAAATTAGTTACTTACCCTTCTTGGTTTTCGCCTTCGATTTTGGATTTGGAGCGTCAAAATCACTATCTGTATCACTAACGTCAATGACGTTGTTTGGCTCCGTTTCACTGAAATCAAACAAACAGTCAATTACTTGATCAAGTCTCATTACATGTACTGATTACCAAAGTGAACTACTTTCCCACTGGCAAATAGGTATTCTTATCGAGGGTCAAACATTGATACCTCATAACTGACTGACATTTTTCTAATAAAAAAAAATAATATTTTTATGTAAAAAAAAATTAAGAAAAAATTGCTTATTTTCTGTTAAAAAAAAATCTTACAGAAATTAAATTTCCCCTATTTTTCAAAGCACACACCAGCTAACTCGCATCTCAATAATGAACATATTTAAAGGTTGATACCTTGTATCATCATATTGTACAATCTGAATGATGTGTAATCTGGATGGTGGAAAGAAGGTAGGTAATTTAAAAAGTAGATTAACATATAATAATAAAAATATTGAGTGGTAGTAAGTATTTTAATACAGCAGACTACAATTGTGTAGTTAATTAAAAGAAAAACCGGGACTTTGTGGGGCGGCGCCAGGATTTTTGCATGTGGGAATCGTGCTACAACGTCGCAGGTCGGCAGGTTTTCTCTGGGATCTCCTGTTTCCCCCGCCCCTTCATTCCGGTGCTGCTCCATACATCGCTTCACCCTCATCAGCTCTCAAGATCTAAATGTTAATGCCCAAAACTCTTCACTCACTGTCGCATAATTTAGTATGGGATTTCATTTAAAAAGAATGCATGATGTATGGGTAATTTGGCCAGGGAATAAACTACATGACCATACCGTCAGTGCCATCAAGGAAATTAAGTACACAGCAGATGGGATCAATAATCCAAGTCAAGCTTGATTTTGATGCACCATTTATAGAGCTTGGCAAGAGATCCAAGAATGTAACTTTAATGTCACCATTGTCATTCGCTGAAAATATACATGACCATTGTGCATCAAGAAACAGAAGTGGAATCACCTCCAGCAGTTGAAGCATGTAATTCCAATAAACTGCCATACTTACTGTGATTCTCTGCCACATACTAGATGTTTACAAAGGATACTTAAGCGTATTTAATTTTATAGTATTATAAACCTGTTAAGTAAGGTGGATAGCTTTAAGTAATATAAATTATAATCCATGTAATGTTGATAAAAATTGCATTGTTTCCTTTGGTTAATTGTATTTTCTTATCCCGATAATACTTATTATTGTAAATAAAGTCCACGTTACAAGTAAAGGTAAATAGTATTAATAGCAACAATATTTTTCTGAACACAGTACAGTCAAAATAAAATGAAACTTGAAACTTTAAGTGCAACACTGAAATTGCTATCCTGTATTTGCTATACAGCAAGAATAAAAGACAATTGACACCTCGTGTAGTATATTTTTATTTATTTTAAAATTACAGAACACCTGTGACATATTAACTATCTAACTATTTAATAGCTTCATTTTAATTACATTTATAAATGTTTTCATGTTATTTATACAATGTAATGAAAATTAAATTATCAGTTTTATCTGTCTACTGTAAAATTCTACTTTTCGTAGTTACGAAGTGTTAATGTTTGACCCTCGATATATATCTCTCCAGTGTAAGGATGAAAACAAATGATGGAGGAACTCGATTTTCTATGCACTTTCTTATTTTAATAGACAGATTCAGCCTCATTGGTTAATTTCAGATGTGCATTTCACTTTTTCTTGTCTGCCCAATTACTGTAACTATTGATTACCTGCATCTTTACATTGTTTGCCTTTGTTGATATGTGTAACCACACAACCTAAATAAATGAAGCTAAATACAGTACTGCACCATGTTTGAGCCACCACAGAAACTGTCCATAATAAATAGGGTTAGCAGACGTTCTATTTTACCCAGACATGTTCTCTTTTTCAGGCCTTGTAAACAGTCCAGTCGGGTTTTACAAAAAAGTAGTAATGACCTCTTTTCCAATAAAAGTGGGGAAAAAATACTAGCTAAGTTTTACCTTTTTTGTGGGTTTTTTTTATATGATGTTAAACATTTAATAACGATGCCAACAAACTCCCTGCAAAAGTGCAAAATTTTTAGAGAATATTACGTATATATTTTGTCTTTAACAACACTCCTATATTTTACTCTTACTGCTCTATTTTACACATCTAAGCTGAGAAGTGCTTAACCACTTAACGTACACTTTCAGTTCAGGTGTCGCCTAAGAGGAAATTTATGGATTGAGAAGTACTTACAGATTTCTTAACACTTTATAACCTAGGGTAAATTTTTCAGCTGATCCATGATACAATAAGCAACCAATCACAAAATAGCTAGTGTGTAAACAGCAACCAATAGCATTGTCCAGGGAAAGGCCCTATCTGTATTGGTGCTAACTTTTTACCTTGCTCAACACTGGACATGATTTTACCTATTCTGCAATATACCAGACTTTTACCAAATATACTCAGGGTAGTATGTAAAGAGGTAAATCTATTCAAAATTGCACAATTATTGGCTAGGAAACAGAAATTAGTTAGAACAAATAANTTTTCAGCTGATCCATGATACAATAAGCAACCAATCACAAAATAGCTAGTGTGTAAACAGCAACCAATAGCATTGCCCAGGGAAAGGCCCTATCTGTATTGGTGCTAACTTTTTACCTTGCTCAACACTGGACATGATTTTACCTATTCTGCAATATACCAGACTTTTACCAAGTATACTCAGGATAGTATGTAAAGAGGTAAATCTATTCAAAATTGCACAATTATTGGCTAGGAAACAGAAATTAGTTAGAACAAATAAAATCGTCAAAGAAATATGATTGAAATGTATCAGAACCTGAAATGTGCAAGAGTGAGTAACCTTCAATTTAAAAAATTGTGTCCAGTGCATATGTACAACTGTTTTTTTGAGTGAATACTTTTATATTATTTGCTGACAAACCATTTTGTAGTGACTACAAACTAGGCCTGTGCAGATATTTGAGTGAATTGGGTCATATTCAGAATCCGCCATGGCCAAACAAGATTTGCCAATATTGTGAAAGTATAAAACAACTCTCACTATTTGCTTGTTTGCAGGCATCTTAAAGAGCTTCTTCATATTTTTCGCCAGAAAATATGCAAATAAGTTTACCATAAATATTTTACCAAAATCAGTAACTTTCGGTCTCAGTTTTTTGTATTTAAAAACAACATGGCTCAGCTCGACCTAGCATGGTAACGTGTAAAAACATATTTCGAACACATCTTTTGTACACTAAATAGACCACAGCCACAACAGGTCTTAACCACAATTTGGCACTGTGTGGTGCATTTAGTATTTATTTTCAAAAAGATCATATTTTAGTAATTACTTTCACTAAACACAATGTTGTTTTACTGTTTATGTACATTGCCGGCAATTCAGTTTGAGATACTACCATCAGATGGCTCGCGCTCGTGTAGTTCACATTTCCCCAACAGATGTCTTTCAAGTGTAATCAAAAATTAGGTGGTCACGTTTGTGGTTTTGGCAACAGGCTGGTCGGAAGCATTTCCAACAAAAAGTTTGCATTCATAAGTGAGAAAACCAAAGATGGCTTGGCTTCGGGCGGGATCTAGCTAACACCAAGCCAAAAAGCTAATTCCTGTTAAAAATGCCTAGCATTCAACGTATGAACAGGGAAAACCAACAAAATCTCAGACTAGTTATTCAAGAAAACCTAATTTAAGTAATGTTTCTTTTGGAAGAAAGTAAAATTATACATTGCTCAAGGATTCATTTTCTACATCCATGTAAAGTTGGAAGTATGTATATAANTCCTGTTAAAAATGCCTAGCATTCAACGTATGAACAGGGAAAACCAACAAAATCTCAGACTAGTTATTCAAGAAATTTAAGTAATGTTTCTATTGGAAGAAAGTAAAATTATACATTGCTCAAGGATTCATTTTCTACATCCATGTAAAGTTGGAAGTATGTATATAAATTTGCATATATAAGTACTTTGCCATTTTAACATTGGCAAAAACAATTAACATAATCTAAATATTTAGTTACATTTAGATTTTTTTTTATTGACACGGGATTGGCAGATATGAATATGTTATATCGACAGATCTGTGGATTGGCATATTTGCAAAATTTAACTATCGGCACAGCTCTACTAGAAACTAAATGGAATTGACTTTCACATTCAAAGTGAACATGATTAACACTTTACATTCAAAGTGAACATGATTATCACTTTATCTAGCTGCAAATAAAAATATATTGTATTACTTAAAAGCTACATGAAACCTAGTTTTGGATAAAATTTACTTTTACTTGTATTTACTTTTAATCGACCTACGACATAACATACTGATTTCGTATATTTTCATTGTCAAATTATGTGTCCGCTTTCTTTGTGCTAAGGCGCACCTACAATAATCTGCCCATAAGACCACCCAGGGTTTTCGGCAAAAATAAAAATACTTTGTGAATATATGTCTGGTAAGATAACCCAAGTTGCGGTAATTTCCATGATAATTAAATCATTTGGGTTGATGAGACAATATGGTTGGACCGTGGGCGATTGTAATAGATACCGATTTTGGGTTAATGTATCTGTCCATCCATATTTATCGCATTTACACACAAAAAACTGACTATAAATGAGTCGCAACCTAGTAAAAAGCGTGGCCCATCAAGCACTGTAATTATTTGTAAGTGGCCCAACGGGATGACAAATTGAAGTGACCTAATGCAGAACAACTTGCNAAATTTACTTTTACTTGTATTTACTTTTAATCGACCTACGACATAACATACTGATTTCGTATATTTTCATTGTCAAATTATGTGTCCACTTTCTTTGTGGTAAGGCGCACCTACAATAATCTGCCCATAAGACCACCCAGGGTTTTCGGCATGAAGCTGCATAAAAGTTGAATTACATTTTATTTTACTAATTTCGCCAGGTACAGCCTACATCACGTTAAATGTATAGCACCACCAAAGTCAGCCATATCTGTATCTGTTAAGTAATTTTAAGTTACGTGTTACTAAATTATAAAAATATCATCAAGAAACTAGTTTTACGGGTGCAAAAATAAAAATACTTTGTGAATATATGTCTGGTAAGATAACCCAAGTTGCGGTAATTTCCATGATAATTAAATCATTTGGGTTGATGAGACACAGGCGATTGTAACAGATACTGATTTTGGGTTAATGTATCTGTCCATCCATATTTATCGCATTTACACACAAAAAACTGACTTTAAATGAGTCGCAACCTAGTAAAAAGCGTGACCCATCAAGCACTGTAATTATTTGTAAGTGGCCCAACGGGATGACAAATTGAAGTGACCTAATGCAGAACAACTTGCTGTACCGCAAAGACTAAGGAATTTGGACCAAACTCACTCGAGATCCAATGCAGTGTCATTGACAGGTACATGGTCAACGTCCAACTGGTTGTCATGTAGCTCCAGATCATCATCTTCATCCTTATCCTCCTCATCGCTGTCGTAAGTGTACTTCTTGGGCACTGCGAGAAAACACAAACACACACATTACCCTCCAATTCCAAGTGTAAATGGTAGTCAACATTACAACATTTTTACACAAATAACTGAATTTTTTTTAAGGCTAAACATGCTTTACTCGTAAGTACCTAAAACATGAAATTATATATTTATTAACAGTGAAAAAATATGTAAAAAAAACTACATAGCCTTGATATATTGTATACATGGAAATTGCACTACAACCTAACAGTTCTGCCTGCGTGAGGCCTCATCGCCTCTATGTGCACGGTGCTGCACTGGCACGCACTATTCCCTTCAGTGACTAGCTTGAACTTGACTTTAACTAGTAACCCTATATTTGTATGGCATGCTAATAAGATAAAAGTGTGATATAGGACTAAAGAAAACTCAACTTCCTATATAGAACATTAAGCAGCAACAACTGATTCTGAAAAACACTGCTTCAACCATTTCCACGCCCCAAAAAATAATGCTTGGAGTTGAAATGAGAACTTGAAACTGTCTTTGGGTACAAAACTTTTCTTAATTGGTTTCCCTGTTCAGAAACCACTACAAAACATCTAACCATTTTTCAATCATGCAATTTCTATCAAATCTCTGCAACACACTTCATGGGCCAGTCAGGTGAAGCCCTTAACATAACACCAACCAAACCGCAACAGTCAAATTTAGGCATATGTACTTGCTAAACATTCACAGAAAAAAGTACAAGTAAATTTTAATAACAGTATATGCAATTGTTACTACACAATAACAGGGGATGGAATTGTTATTACATGAACAACAAATAAAATATATATGAAAATTGCAGGATAGCCTATCCACAGAAAAGTGAGCAATTTTGAATACTCTGCTTAATTTATATTTTTAGCCACATTGCATTTCTTTGTCATGAGTAAATACAAACAGTGCCGTGCAGTGATCTCACGAGTAGGGGTGTGCAGAAATAAAATTTTGCTACCGGGGAAAAAAAATTCCTGCATAAATTCAGGAAAATTGGAAAAAATATTTTAGGTTACGTAAATAAGTTTGTGGATAGACACCATGCTTAATTCTTTATTGCAGAAAACATAATTCCTTTTATTTTTGACAATTGAAATTTTTTTTTAAAGAACTAAACCTATTAACAATTTTACATTTTCATTCTAACCTAAACGTAACTCATTACTTCGACACAACTGTTTCTGGCACAGTTTGCTTGCCAAATAACTAAAAGAATATTCATATTTCAAACTACAGTGTTTGAAGACTCCAGTTCATTAGTGACGGGTGAAATGTTCATAATTCAGTATTATCTGTTTAAGCTTATAAATAAATTATGTAGGTTGCTCATCATACATGGAGTGATAAGTATATTTTATTGTACTGGCAAATTTCAGCCGTTAAAATTACATATTTACATAAAATCAAGCACTCCAATTTAATATTTTGCAAACCGAAAATTAATTGTACACATATTTTAGTTGCACTGTTGTAATACATATTAGACAAAACATAAATTTTTGATGAAATTTTAGAAAACTTAATGGAAAACATACTAAAATTTCTCTAAAAATTGAAGAAAATCGAGGAAACTGCCTATTCCGGCCATATTTCAAAGGAAACTGTGTGTCTATTTATCCACAAACTTAAGATATGTTCTGTTAAAATTACGGTTTAGAACTCTGATATGAACACAAATTATCTTTTAATAAAAGTTATTCTTTTTGTATGCAATTAAAGAGCTCAAGCTTGAGCACTTTTCAGTACGCTTGCTTGAGTAATTTCTAAACATCTGGTATATAATAGAAATAAATATAACTTCACTGATCACACAACAAGCGAATCCCACAAAAATAATACTTGCATCTCCAAGTGCAGTATATCATTTCTGCAAGATGATGACATAATTATATTGAATTTAGCAAAATGTAACCATTAATAAATAATGCACTCTATAAACAATTTTTGTGAGAAGTATAACAAAAATATGAGATTGACATTGTGAACAAAATTATGATAATGTGCAAGCATTATTGCCATAGGGAAGAATAGATGTAATTTGGCTATCAGAAAATATCTCAAACTTCTTTGCAATAAAATTAAACGCTTTATCGGGAAAAGAAACTATTTAATTGGTGTTGCAAATGTATTTTCAGCGGTCTTCAAGTTTTATTGTAAGTGATCATCATTGTTTGTAACATGCGTGAAGCCATAAGTTTTAATAGGCATATTTTCGCGGTTGGATTGGTAGTGCGTTCTGCAAACACCGAAATTTGGTGCATGCGATTGCAGTGCTATTTGCTAATGCACTGCAACAGAAATTGTTTACCGTAAGTTGAAGTAGACGAAACTCTTTGTACATGCAAATGTTTCAATGTAAACTCTTGTAACCGGCTTGAGATACTACTAGTGCTGTTAGTTTGTGTTCCTTGCACCATAGCTCGACATGACGCCATGTTGGTATTGTTCGTCTTTACTGTTTCGCTGTCTCATACTCTTGACAATGTACCGAAATCGTAAACTTTTGAATGTGTCTGCAGAAATAAAATGCTATACAGTAATTTCCCCGGGGTTACCAAAAAAAAAAAAATTTGTGTTTTCATTATTGGGGTCGTGTGGTATGTGAATAAAAGCAATACAAAGACATTTTTGTTTTGGTAGTGCACAACAGTGATACCATAACTTTTATATACTTATTTCTTTAGCTGCAAAACATTAAGAAAGGTGGTGTGTCTCGTAATGGCAAAGTTACAAATATTATGACACANTTGACGGAATATAAAATTAGATAATTTAATAAATATTAATAAAATTGAAATACAAACAATTACAGCTTTGCAATCAATAATAAAGTTCATTAAGAAGTACACTTAAATATTGAAAATATAATTGTAAACACGTCACTACTACGATCTGAGCACAAATGAATAAGNATTTACGCAGCAAAAAAACAATATCAATTCCTTAACGCAGTAGAGTGTACAATTTTGTTCAAACAATAAAAAAAATTGTTTGGGGGTGGCCACCCTTATTAATTAGTGGAGACCGGCTACTCCGTGCTGTGTCACTGGGAGACACCTGGTGGGAATAAATTGTAACCTAGATCGATAAATGATCGATGATAATTGATCAGTTATCGACCTAGGGTAAAATTTATTAAATTACTAATATCGCTATAAAAAAATAAGGGTTGGTGGTAGAAGGGTGAAAATTTAGGAGGGTATGTATTTTTTGATGCCACATCATAAAAAAATAAAAAATAAAAATTTTGTAAACAATAAAAAAAAATTGTTTGGGGGTGGCCACCCTTATTACTTAGGGGTGTAAAAAATAGATATAAATCTATTCTCAGACCTACCGAGTATACATAAAAAATTTCATAAAAATCGGTCCAGCCGTTTTGGAGGAGTTCAGTGACTAACACTGTGACGGGAGAATTTTATATATTAGATTTCTTTAGCTGCAAAACATTAAGAAAGGTGGTGTGTCTCGTAATGGCAAAGTTACAAATATTATGACACACCGACCTCAAACTGCAAAACTGGATGATTAATATGGCACTAGTCAAGATAAATATAGCACGGGCACAGGAGAGACACCTGAAAAGTACACTCACTTGCAAAAAAATTATCACCATGAACGAATTGCTTGGGAACCTGGAAGGTTGCCACACAGTAAAGACAGTTCCAAATACAATATAAACTCAAACTAAAAAAAAAATCAAATTAAAGTTACAACAACACTACTCCAATCCCTCACTTAGAACAACTAATTCGTTCCTGAAAATGTGCACGTTAATTGAAATCATGAATTCTGAATAATTGTTCTTAATATAAACAAAGGCTAATGAATTTAATGTGTTCCAAATTGCAGAGAAACTGATTCATTACACAATATATCATCATCAAAACACCATGAAACAGACAGTGGGATTACATCACTGTATAACGTACACAAAATCACATTAANTACGTACACAAAATCACATTGAATGCAGCAGCATGTTATTGAAACGCAAACACTGGACAGTAATCTGGGTCAACTGGCCGGCACACAGTGTGCTCGAGGCCATCGACCTTCAACGCATGTTCCCGCCCACTATCAGACGCTTCAACACGTCGCAAGACACATTAGTTATTTATTTTCGAATGCACACGTCAGAAATAAAAATATGTAGAACCTTCAAATTTGGTCTTGAAAGATATAGTTTTAAATTTTGAACTGTATCACTGAAACACGTCACAGTAGCATCTCGTTTCGAAGCCATGATGAAACCAAACTTGGTTCGGGTGGGGTGGCTGTTGTTTGTTTTTCAAGCCAGACCTAATGACGTCAAGCCAGCATGAGGTGCGCTACGNTGGTTCGGGTGGGGTGGCTGTTGTTTGTTTTTCAAGCCAGACCTAATGACGTCAAGCCAGCATGAGGTGCGCTACATCTGGACAGGGGTGTACACATACAGAAACGCACTTCGTTCGACCTTCGCACGACCAGAATTTTCGTTCTGCGATTTNTCTGGACAGGGGTGTACACATACAGAAACGCACTTCGTTCGACCTTCGCACGACCAGAATTTTCGTTCTGCGATTTTGCCTTAATTTAAATTTACCTTTGTGTTATTTTAAACTTGGACAACAAAATTAATGTAGTGCAAAGTAAATTCGCGCAGTTTTAAGGCGTGCTAAATGAGGGATTGGTGCAATCATAAAACATATCCGAACCCTAAACACTGCAAACAAACTCGCAAAGACGAACGATGACAAACATGCCAGTATCACAACACGTGAGGAAGGATGCTGTTAGGGGTGAAGGGCAGCACATGTAACAAGTGCTATTATTGGCTCCTTCAGTTGCTGTGTGCATGGGATTAGAGTGAAGGAATCCAANTTGGCGCCTTCTGTTGCTGTGTGCATGGGATTAGAGTGAAGGAATCCAAAAGAGAGCAGGGAGAGTGGAGAGAAGCATGGGAGAAAACAAAAAATCCTTTTGTGATGCCATACATCCCACGAGGTCTACCATGCATGGGGCAAGGGCAGGAGGGCAGACGGCACCCTTACCTTATGCGGGTCGTTATTTTCAACACTCCCATTTTTTTTTTGTATTGCAACATACCAATTAATGACAGCGACATTACAATCCTATAACTTTTATCCCCGTAGGCTAGCAAATATATTTTTACTTATTTTCCTTGTGATTTCTCCTGAAGAAAATCTCAATATATTTCTACTTATTTTTCTTGTGATTTCTCTTGAATAAAATCTCAGTTTGTAAAATTTTGGTTCTACTGTAGATTAAAGGAAACTAGAAGCAAACTTACAAACCTTGCTTTGTTGTATTGTTAACCAAATTTAAAATTTGGTAGCTGGTACAATTAAAAGTTTAAAGTGAGACTTAAAAAATTTTAAATAATATTTTTACAAATAACATTACAGCAACAGAGTGGAAATGGGAATTATTAGCATCACATAACATATTTTGTAAACAAAGTTGATAATTTGGGCTGAGCAAGTATTCTCTTTTCATTTTNCCTTACCTTATGCGGGTCGTTATTTTCAACACTCCCATTTTTTTTTTGTATTGCAACATACCAATTAATGACAGCCACATTACAATCCTATAACTTTTATCCCCGTAGGCTAGCAAATATATTTTTACTTATTTTCCTTGTGATTTCTCCTGAAGAAAATCTCAATATATTTCTACTTATTTTTCTTGTGATTTCTTTTGAATAAAATCTCAGTTTGTAAAATTTTGGTTCTACTGTAGATTAAAGGAAACTAGAAGCAAATTTACAAACCTTGCTTTGTTGTATTGTTAACCAAATTTAAAATTTGGTAGCTGGTACAATTAAAAGTTTAAAGTGAGACTTAAAAAATTTAAAATAATATTTTTACAAATAACATTACAGCAACAGAGTGGAAATGGCAATTATTAGCATCACATAACATATTTTGTAAACAAAGTTGATAATTTGGGCTGAGCAAGTATTCTCTTTTCATTTTNAATTATTAGCATCACATAACATATTTTGTAAACAAAGTTGATAATTTGGGCTGAGCAAGTATTCTCTTTTCATTTTTAATATCTCCAAATTCATTATTTTATAACAATTTTGAGAATTCTATTAGGCATATTTTTTGCAATACAATAGACAGCATACGAAATAGATTTAATCATCTGTGTATTGAACCTCATAGGTAAACAATGATAGATGTAATGAAAAAATACATTCAGTTTAAATATACACAAGGAAGAACCAATCAACTTCTATCCCAGTGGAATCTGCAGAACTTATCAATTCGAGAATTAGAATCAACTCAACACTACCGGATTTATATTTTTTTTGGGAGAACTTTATTGCATAAGGACAAAATTGAAAGCTCTTAAAAAAAATTGTCAAGTGATCTTACCTGCAACTGATCTTCGCGACGTGGTTCTGGCTGGTGGAACGTACGTAACCATGTCCATGTCTGAACCAGCAGAATCAAAGCTGTCTTCGCTGTCGTGCTTTTTCCTCTTGCCCTTCTTTTTGCCACTGTCACTTTCGCTATCAGACATCCATGGATTCTTGGTCTTGCCTTTCTTAGGCGAACCTTCTCCTTTGGGTGCACGGGGTTTTGAAGGGTCTGCAAAGAAAAAGTTATAAAAGCTATAACCAACTGCACACATTATGAAAAACTAAAACCAATTGCATACTTTGTGAGGAAACAATCCATCAATTTACATATAAATAATTGGTGATACATGAATGTTGCAATTTATTAAGTTTCATTGAGTGCAACACTGAAAAAACTGATTACACCACACTTAACATGTTCTGAATCTGTAATTTGGTGTTCCACTTGCTAAAAATGATTACCGTATTTACTTGTGTACATCCCTCCTTCATGTATTGGGTTTAACACAAGTAAAATTGTCCAACATAAAAAAAATTTGTTTGTGAAAATACTTTTAGCGCATGTAGTAGCTCTGTGGGCAGTAAATATTTTGAGTTCAGGTAGTAGGTTACGTGGGGTGTAAATATTTCCTGCACAAGTTGTAGTATGGAGTAGTAGCAGCCATGTGCCTTTTGTCAACGCATGTGGAGATACAAGACCATTTCTTTTTTATCACCATTAGAAGGAAAAAAAAAAAGGTTTTGACTGTTGTGTTATCTTAGAAGTTGGTGTGACAATAAGGGGGGAGCCTTGTGAATAGAGGTGAGCCTTTTCCGATATTACCGATACGAACTTACCGATATTGCCGATACCAATACCAATACTGCCTTCACAAGGAAAAATAACATTATTGCACGTTTCAAAAAATTGAAAACTTAATTATTAAACATTTACCTAAATAAAATTCTAATTGCCTTTGTTTTTATTGTTTCGGTGATAGGCGTAACTATTACAATAAACATAAATCTATGGACCACATATTAAGCTTAAGCATATTTATAAGATACAAGACGAAAATAATCTCCAAATGCATGTCATTACGCAATGAAACTCTTAAAAAAATCATAACACTTCAAATGGTGCGTACATTCAAGATGCCGTTTTAACTTTGTGGTACTTTACGACATTGATAATTTACCGCGTCTCGAAACCAAACATTTGCAAATATTGTAAACAGCCTTGCATTCTTGCGTGTTGCTTACGGAAAAATAAATTCCACAAGTCACTTTTTCTTCCAGCCATATTATTTGTTTATTACTGGTACACGTAAATAATTTCACCACGTTTGTACCCTAACCTAACATCGTCATATTACTACAGCAACAGTAAACAAACCAACAAAAAAAAAAAAAAAAAAAAATAAATNTGTGCAGCATGTAACCAACATTATTACATAAGTTTTTTTTTGTGTGTTACAGTTCGCAGTTTGTCGTGAAACTATTAAGACAAAATATTTTTAGAGGTAATAGTAAATATTAGTTATTGTTAATATTACATATGCGTTATGCTGATTAAATGTTAAGCTTTGTTTATACTGCAATCTTGCCTATACAGATAAAATTCAGTTAACGCAAATGGTGGCTACTATTGTTTTGTTGTATTCATGTTTTGTAAACAATCATGCAAAACGTGCCTAATTTTGCTTTGAAAATAAACAC